>JAPKLW010008979.1:0-12634 GCA_026898455.1 Plectranthus barbatus | reverse complement strand
TGTTCCCTTATTATTGCTTCCTGTTTCTCTTTCTTTCTTCTTTCACGGTCAGCTTTTCTTCTTTCTTCCCCCTCTTTGATCGCAGCCAAAAGAGTTTTACCATAGGCCACAACCGTTGCTTCTGCGTGAGTCCTGGTTTCTGCTATGTCTTGACGAACAACTTCAAGACCTGCTCTGTTCTCAGAAACAGCTAACTTGTTTTCAGCAACCTCCGTTTGAACATGAGAGACATTGTTCCGTATCTCATCCATTTCGCTCCTTAGATGGCTGGTTGCTACTTCTATTCTTTCATCAACGGTTGTTTGCAGATAAGAGTGGAAAGCCTCTGCAGTCTCAGATGTGAATGTGAAAGGCATTGGTAGAGATGTTATGGGAGTGGCATTGAAGGAAGTAGTTATGACGAGGGCTTGACTCGTCGGAGTACTTGATGGTTGTTCATGACTAGTATTCGCAGCAAGATACTCTTGATAGCTTAATTCTTCAAGCAATATCCTATGAGCTGCCTCTACAACTTGTGCAACTTCATGAATAAGCTGAGCTTCTTCTTTCTGAGCTTCTTCAATGATGTTCTGAATATCAACCTCAATGATGTTTTGAATATCAATATCCGAAGTTTCAACTAACCATTTATCCGAATATTCAAGTCTCGGAGCTGCACGTTCAGTGGCTCTTCCCTTTCGTCTAGCTTGCCGACGGTCTTCTTGTTGAGATTTATATTCCAACTGTCGTTTCTCATAAGCAACAGCCGCTTTGGCTTGTCGCTTAGACAGTTCAATCCTGGCATCAGAATATCCATCGGGGACGAATGTAGATTTGGGTAGTCCTGCATTCTGAGAGATAATGCGATGTTCTCTGATAGCATGAAGTCTACACATAACTTGTTGATCTGAGAACTGCTTCATCCCTGGAACTTGATCAATCCAATCAAAGCACCAACGTTCTTCATATCGCCAGAAATTTAAGCCTTTAGCTGCGATACAGAGTATCCTTTCTTCAAAGCAGAGTTGATGCATGATATAATCAAACTTCTTCCATTGACGGAACTCTTGTGCTAATAGACGTCCTTCGGGTATTGACTCATCCAATACACTGTGGAATAGATCTGCTATGGCTCTCTCTGTTTCACATTCAACGAACTGCTCTATTTCTTCAGCCATAGGTCCTAAATCAGAGTTGGGTGCATCCTCGGGATGAACCTTTGCACACCATTGGCTAATTCTTCGGAGTCCATAGCGACGGCCTGGCAGTCCATGGAATGGTACTCGAAGAATAGCTTCGGATCCTGTGGTTTCTTTTCTTAAGAACTTCGCATTGTAAATTTCTTCAGCTTCTCCATCAGAATCGGATTCAGAAATACAAGAGGGTCCAGAATCGGGGCTGGAAGGATCATGTTGATCTGGTTGAATTGCTTCATCAATTGATTGCTCGAGAGTGTCTGTCGAATGTTCGTCGAGTGCTGTCAACATGGTATTTCCATCTGGATTTCCGATTGTTGTATCAGTATTGATTTGAGATCCACCTTGATCTTCAATATCACGAATCTCACTGGATTCTCCACCATGTTTCTTGTGAGTCTTCTTCCGGTGGTAGTGAGTTTCATTGAAAGCTCCTGATGCTAGTCTTCTTGAGAATTCAGTATCTGATAGTTCTTCTTCATCAATATTGATCTGCTGAGCAGGCGACGGACTGGGGATTGATTCTTCTGCTAATTCAGCCTTCCCTTTTCCTTTCTTCGCCACTTGTTCTGCTAGATACAGTGAATCATCAGTCGAATCCGCTGTAACATTTTTAATGACAGAATTTGCTGATTTTTCTGTCATTTCCTCATCTTCTCCAGGGGTTTGTCTCTTTCCAGCATCTGATGATAGATGCATATTGTCTCCTGACATGTGATCAACTATGCTATCTTCGACTTCTCTGCTGAGATTGATTTCTCTGCTAGCATTGCTTTCTGGATTAGCTTCCTTGTTAGCTTTCTTTTGTGATCGAAATTCTTCAGCAGCGGACTTGATACGTTCCAAGTTCCTATCTCTTCCTTCGAGTGTCAAGTTATGGATGAACTTCTGATATGCTCTCCTTTCAACGTCCTTTAGCGAAACTAAGTGTTTCCTCTTTGCTTTCCTGCTTTCCTTAGTTTGCTCTTTCGTAGCTCTGAGAGACTTAGGAATGTATTCTGGGTCAGAAGTATCGTCCAGGTTGAGCTGGCTAGATGTCTGATCTGCTGTACTCTCTCTTTCGGTCAATCTAGCAGATTTGGCTTCTTCCTCTGCTTTCTCCTTAACTTCCTTATCAGTCAGAAGTTCCAATCGTCTTCTGGTCTTCTTCTTAGCTTTGGTTGCAGGAGGATTGGTAGCCACTCTTTTTGTTGGGTGATTTGGCAATGCTAATGCTCCAATAATGAGTTGAGACTGATCTGCTTCCTTTTCAGTCATAATGTCGTTGATCTGATCAGCTGGAAGATTTCCCAACTTCTCAATTTCCTCCAGATTTTTGAAGCACTGGTCGGTGTCTGCATTCTTCTTTAACATTGCTAATTCTTCTTCAGGTATCGGAATGGAATGTTGGAGAGTAGGTGCTGCTAAGCTCTCTTCATCTGGTTCCTCTGGAGATGTAGGTTTAGCCTTATTCGATGGTCGACAGACTAGCAATAACGCTGGTAAGTTGAGTCTGATCAATTCAGACGAGATGAGTTAAGATTTTCCCTTTATAAATACCCTGTAGAGAGTATCAATGAAGATAGAACATCCTTTCTCAGAACTTCAAGAGTTTCAAGAACCAAGATGGATTCACCAGGTCAATCTCTAGAATTGCGCCGAAACCAGATTCTTCACGAGGCTGGTTTGAATTCTCTATACGATAATACTCCGAGGGTTGTAGAAATGATCATGTCGAGGTTAAATCGAAGTGGATTAACCCAATTTGTTACTACTACTCCAAGGCGTTTTCAAGGCGACATGCTTCGAGAATTCATGGAGAGTTGTTCTTTGGAGGAAGATGGCATATATGGTTTCTTCCTTGGGAAACTAATCTATTGGTCACCGGAAGTCTTTTCTTGTCAATTCGGTCTTCCGAGAGGCCCTGGGTCGGTCTTCAATTGTCGTGTGACGGACATTGCCCCTGAGTGGTCGGCGTGGCAGAAATGGAGACGTTGTCCTTCGTCGGAATTCTCTTTGTCGGTCTCTGCGTACGATCTGCGCACTCCTTATTGGGTGCTCTACCGTGTGGCCAACAATATGCTGATGGGAGAGTGTATTGACGATACGTTCTTCTCGAAGGAGACTTGGCAACTCATGATGGCGATCGATGATGGAGCCGAAGTAGACTGGGCTGGTTATATCTACAACAGCGTTCGAGATTGCGTCGAGTATTATCCTGCCGTGCCTCTTCTCAACGGAATGCAACTTAGTTGGCTGCTAGAGCAAAGTTGTCCTCACTTAGCTGAAGGGCCAACTAATCTTGTGACTGAGGACTTCTTTCCGTTTAGACCTTCTTCCTTCTAGAATCTTGAATGTAGTGTTGTCTTCGAATCTCCCCTGTTTCTTGTAATATCATCTTGTTGATAAATGAAAGATGTATTGAATTTCCACACCTTTTGACGTCTCTGCTATGCTAACATCCATGTCTCGACATCTGAAGTTGTGTCTGACGTAAATTATCTTTTTCCACGTATAATCTTCAAGTGATATCATTTAAGATGGTAGATGTCTGTCTGGATCAAAAGATATGTGCAATCCTTTGATATCCTTTTTAAGCTTTCGTGGAATAGAGCGTCAGTAAATCCATGTAGAAGGATTTGCCGAATGTTGATTTACCATAACAGGTGGCGCTTCCCCCTTTGTCGAGGCTCTTCGACTTCTGCTCCTCTGGATTTGAATTTATTCGATAAGACGTTTTGGATGAGTGTTCGCCCTTTGAATAGTGTCATGATCTGGCTATAAATAGCATCCCATTTAGCTTCCTAATCCTCATCTTTCACTTAGTCTTCTTGAGCTTCATCTTCTCTTCTTTCTTTAGTAGCTCGTTGTCTTTCTCTGTTTGCTCCAAGGATGTATAACATAACAAGAGCTCCTAGTGATCTGACTATCACACGCAACCAGATTCTCCATGAATCAGGGTTGTATTTCGAATATGGCAGTAACTGTCGTGTTCCCAACTTTGTGATGGGGGCTCTTCATGAGAGTTCCCTAACTCAATTCATGACAACTATGCCGTCAAGGTTTCAGAAGGAGGCTCTTCAAACCTTTATCTTCAGAGGTAGGGCTGAGGATAATGCTATCTGGAGTTGCTATGACAATGAGGTAGTCTGCTGGACTCCGAATCTGTTTTCTCAGAAGTTCGGTCTTCCACGAGGTCCAGTACGGGTCATGGACGTGTTCCACCATCTTACAGCGCCAGAAGTCCGTTACTGGAATGAATGGAGGCAGTCTGCTGAATATGAGTTTTCACCTTCGCCTTCGTGTCTGCATCTGAAGGAGGAATATAGGGTCATCTTTGACATTGTGAGCAATGTCACCTTTGGTGTCCCTGCTGAGAACTATGTGATGAATCAGCGGATCTGGAGACCCATGATGGCCATTGATGCTGAAAGGAAGGATCTTGACTGGGCTGAGTTCTTCTTTGACGGAGTGTGGAGATGCATTGATCTTTTCCCTCAGATTCCTCTACCAACTGGCATGCAGCTAAGTTGGTTGCTTGAGCAGTCCTTTCCGCATCTGGTCTCTGAAGGGCTTCCTTTGATGGGTTTTGATTACTATCCCTTGAGAGCTCATTTCCCAAACTGTGGTTGAGAAATGCTCTAAATTCTCCTTCTTTGTGGTCTTCATGAAAACTCGTAGTCCTTTTCTTGTATTTGTCATCTTTTGTAATCCAGAATTGATAATGAATATTCGCCTTTAAGAAATATTCTCATAGAGAGAATGAGAGCTTGGACTCATTCATCCTCTTCAGCATCAAGTTTTCTTGAAATTCAAGTTCAAGTGTGATTGTTCAAACCATTTTGCTGGAAATGAGAACATTTAATTCTGAACTTGATAAACTCCAGATAAATGATGAAATGAAATAGTGTGAGTCTAATTATAGAGAGTCACTATTCCTGAAGAAGTTATTATGATTCTCGAGCCATTCACTGGATTAGACTTGAGACTTCCTATCGTCACAACGTTTTGAATTTCGAGGTGACGATTGAGTGTCCAACGTTGTGAATCATCACATTGAATCATGACGTTCCTGTTCTCAATGGATCAGGCCGTCATTAATATGGTGGTTGCCATTCGTCTATAAGTAGACGCTTCATACTCTCTTCACTTCATCTCTAACATCCTTTCCATAAATCTTTAGAACATGTCTTCTCCTTCTTCAAGCATGTTACACCACGAATCCCCTGTGTCGTCTTACTCCAATCCAAGTTCCCCAGATTCTCCCATTGATCATTTAACTATCAGCCGAAATCCAATCTTCTGTGAGAAGAACCTAGGGTTCCGGATGTGGTGATGCAAAAACTGATATCGTCGGGGATTGACAAATATGTCACTGTTACTCCTCAACACTTCCATGAAGAGGCGCTTCAGAAATTTTTCAGTCAGGCGCAAGTTGAGGGTGACGCCATCTTCGGTTTTCTGAATAACCGTTTGGTGAAGTGGAATGTTGATTCCTTCGCTCGAGACTTCAGCTTACCCCAAGGCGACAGTTCCATCTTCAACTATCGCTCTCGCGATGTGGCGCCGGAGTACTCTAGTTGGAAGTGTTGGAAGAGGGGTTATTGGAGCGAGTTCTCCACGACGGTGTCTCCACTGGGCCTTCGTCCTGAGTACGGTATCTTGTACGACATCTGTAACGGGATGGTGAATGGAATGTATGCCAACGAGGAACTATCTCTCACCAAAGGTGTCTGGCAGGCGATGATGGTGGTCGACGATGGATGGCTCCATGCCAATTGGGCGAAGCTTGTATTTGACCAGGTGAAGGAAGTTGTCAACTGCTGGCCTAACACCGGGTTGGCAAATGGGATGCAGCTTAGCTGGCTGCTGGAGCAAACCGTTCCTGATCTTGCTGTTGGCCCGTCGACCCTTCGTCCATCCGACTTCTTTCCAAGAGATCCCCGTACCATGTGATGTTTGATGTCGTTAAATTGATGTAACTCTGTTTTTTTTTTTATGTACGCGCTCCTCTCTTCCCTGTTTGCATCCACTCTATTTTCTCCCCCTTTAATCTTGAAGGGTGTAAGTTGATCGTTCTTCCACCATTCTGCTATATATGAAAATATATCTTTCTATTTTCTGCATCTTTTGTACTCAGACTTGAGTATGAATTGCATAGATCACTGAAATCCGTAATAATGATAGAGATAGTTAACATCTTCTGTAGAATAACCATAAGTGCTCTGCTGAATAATGAGCACTTTATACTTCGAATAATAAATCTTCATAAAATCCAGAAAGAATGAAAACCAGATTTCATTCATCCAAGGTCTCGTCTAATTCCATAAGCCCCAATTTGATGCATAACTCCTTAAATCTCGACTCTGGAAGTGGTTTCGTAAAGATATCCGCAATTTGATCTTCAGTGCATATATACTTGACGTCAATGTCCTTCTTCTCCTGATGATCTCTGATGAAATGGTGACGAATATCAATGTGCTTCGTTCTGGAGTGATGAACAGGATTCTTTGTGATACACATGGCACTGTTGTTATCACAGTAGATTGGCACACATTCAGGAGTAATTCCATAATCCTGCAACTGTTGTTTTATCCAGATAATCTGTGAACAACAACTAGCAGCTGCCACATACTCTGCTTCGGTGGTCGAAGTGGCAACAGAATGCTGTTTCTTACTAAACCAGCTTATAAGCTTGTGTCCCAGAAATTGACACATGCCACTTGTGCTCTTCCGATCAATCTTGCATCCTCCGAAATCTGAGTCCGAATATCCACTGAGAGAAAGGCTATCGGCTCTAGGATACCAGATTCCTAGTCCTTCTGTGCACTTCAGATAGCGGACAATCCTCTTAGCAGTATCAAAGTGTGTCTTCTTAGGATTGGCTTGATATCTTGCGCATAATCCAACAGCATAGGAAATATCAGGTCTGCTAGCAGTGAGGTATAGCAATGACCCTATGATTCCTCGATACAGAGTAGGATTTATATCTTCTCCTTCTTTTTCAAGAGCAGCAATGTAGGTTGTGCTTATAGGAATTCGTAGGCTCTTAGTCTTTTCTGGATAATATTTTGTAATAAGATCACGAGTATACTTCTTCTGGTGGATGAAGATTCCCTCTCTGGACTGTTGAACTTGTAATCCAAGGAAATAAGACATCTTTCCCATCATGCTCATTTGAAAGTTGCTGGTCATGAGATCGGAGAATTTATCGCATAGATCTTGATTCTTCGACCCAAAAATGATATCATCAACATATATTTGAACTAGCAGGATGCTATCTCCATCTTTGATGCGAAAGAGAGTTTGATCTATCCTCCATTTCTGAAATCCATTGGATAGCAGGAACTTAGATAAGGTTCCGTACCATGCTCTTGGTGCTTGCTTCAGACCATATAGTGCCTTTTTGAGCCTGTAAACTTGATTGCCATGTTCAAATCCTGGAGGTTGTTCGACGTAGACTTCCTCCTTGAGCTCGCCATTCAGAAAAGCACTCTTCACATCCATTTGCATTACATCAAACTCATGATATGCAGCATATGCTAAGAATAGACGGATTGCTTCCAGTCTTGCTACTGGAGCAAATGTCTCATCATAGTCAATGCCTTCGCATTGTCTATATCCTTTGGCTACGAGTCTTGCTTTATTTCTTACAACTGTACCAGACTCATCCTTCTTGTTTTTGAATACCCACTTAGTGCCTATCACACTTTGATGCTCTGGCCTGTCTACTAGCTCCCACACATTGTTTCTTGTGAATTCTGCAAGCTCCTCTTGCATAGCATTCACCCAATCGGAGTCTAGCAGAGCTTCTTCGACTTTCTTGGGTTCTTCACTGGAAATGTAGCACGCTAACATTGCATTAGCATTTCCTCGCCTTGTTAATAATGGATCATTAACATTTCCAAGGATTCCTTCTGGGGGATGAGCACGTAACCAAGTAGGTCTAACTTGTGTTGAATTCTCAGCATCTGGTGCTTCTTCTTGATCGTCATCTGCTGTGATAATCCTTTTGTCATTTGTCTGATGCTCAGCATTTGAAATGTCAGCATTTTCTTCGCCATTGTCTGAAACTTCTGCTATAGGATCTCTAAGATTAAGAATATCTTTGGTAGGTATTTCATCAGCAGTCATCTCAAGAATGGGAAACTCCGAGGCTGGTTTCTCAGCAGTGGGTACTTCAGCATTCACTTGTTCTGCTGCAATTTGGTCTGCTACAGCCTCCAACGGTTCAGCATCGTCTTTAGCATTTCCTGCGGTATCGGGAGCTACTCCATCATCTTCATCGTCAATCACTTCAAGAATGGTTGATTTGGTTATGATGTGTGTAGGTTTGGCCTCAGCATGATCATTAGCATCACTGGCCTGGTCAGCAGTTTGGTCCCCTGCTGTGTGCGTCTCGTTTGGATTGCATTCAGTCATAGACTTAGTCGGGTCAATACTCATATTCTCGAAAGAATTTAGAAATGTTTGATCAACGACATCATTAGTCTCATGATTGCTAATCTCTTCTCCTTTATTTTCACTGCGCACTAAAGTAGACTCATCAAAAATAACATTGCATGTTATTTCCACAATCCCAGTGATCTTATTTAATACCCTATAACCTTTATGAGTAGGATGTCCATAACCAAGGAGTACACCCTCATCAGATTTTGGTGAAAAGGTATTAAGTTTGGATTTGCCGTTATTGTGAATATAACATGTAGAACCAAAAGCACGTAGATGAGTTATGGAAGGCTTACGACCGTGATATATTTCATAAGGAGTTTTGTTGAATCTGCTCGTGATAGCACTCCTGTTTTGTGTGTAGCAGGCAGTCATGACCGCTTCACCCCAGTATTTAGCAGGAAGGTTGGAGTCTGCTAACATTGATCGAACGGCCTCTTTCAGCGTTCGATTCCTCCTTTCTGCTAGCCCATTCTGTTGCGGAGTCCTTGCTGTAGATTTTTCATGTGATATTCCAGCTTCAGCGCAAAAATCCATCGGCACTCCATTACAGAATTCTGTTCCATTGTCGGATCGAATTCGCTTTACAGTAACTTCTTTACTGTTTTGCTCTTTAAGAATCAATTCTGGCAAAATAAGCTTCACTTCGTCCTTCATCTTCAATAGGCGTACCCATGTGTACCTGGAGAAGTCATCAACCACCACTAGTGTATATAGACGTTTACTTACAGTGGGTGGCGTGACTGGGCCAAATAGATCCATATGAAGCAATTCCAGAATCCTTTGAGATGTCTCCTTTTCAGGATTTGTCTTGAAGGATGATTTGGGTTGCTTTCCTTGTTGGCATGATTTGCATATTCCTTCTTTGCGGAAGATGTTATTTGGAAGACCTACAACAAGCTTATGTTTGGCAAGATAGTTAATGGTCTTGAAATTTAAGTGATTGAACCTTTTATGCCATAGCCATGTTGTTTCTTCCCTATTGAGAGCTAGAAAACATGAATGTTGTAGGCCGCTTCGCCAATCGACAATATATAGTCCACCCTTGCAGATCCCTCGTAATTTTACTTCTCCTGAAATAGCATCAGCAATAGTACAACCAGTATTTTTGAAAGATACGATGTACCCATTTTCACATAGTTGACTTATGCTGAGTAAATTGTGCTTCAGATTGGAGACGAGCGCTACGTTGACAATTCTCAACCCATTCACTTCGATGCAACCTCGTCCAATAACTTCTCCTTCACTGTTGTCTCCGAACTTGACTCTTGGACCGTTGAATAATCTTCTTATGTCTGAGAATAATTCTTCATTCCCGGTCATATGAGCAGAGCAACCGCTGTCCAGGACCCATTCATTGGATATACAAGTTTCCGTAGCTATGGAGTCCTGTTCCTGCAAGTAAATCAAGCAAATTTAGGTACCCGTTTAGTGTCGGGTCCTGCAGGATTAGCATGAAGCATAGTTCCTTTCGGAACCCACATCTTAGTGATTTTCAAGACTTTTGTCTTGGTTTCACTATTCACCACTTTCTTGACTTTTGGCATAAAATTTCTATTTCTAAATGAATGAGTGAATTTAGCCGTCCTTGCCTTTGAAGAATAATGTGGAATGGGCTCAGGCTTTGCATAGACATTCCTTCTATGCAGTGTATTCTGCGGGTAGTTAGGTCTCACAGCATTGTACTGTGTAGTCCTTCTCTGGTGAAGATTAGGATGTACTATCCTTGCATTAGTGTTAGAATGCTCAGTACTCCTAGGATTGGTTGAGTAGTGTTTAGTGTATACTCTAGAATTTCTCTGCAGGGGTTTATCAACTACTTGCCTATTATTCATCATTTGATTCTTCTGCTGAGGCTTAGAGTTGCATCCAGCATTTGTCCTTAGGATCCTCTGCTGAGGTCCATTGGATAAAGGCCTAGCAGACTCTGTCCTCTGCTGAGATCCAGCAGATGAACTATTGGCTGTCTTTGATACAGTCCTCTGCTGAGCTTTACTGGACACACTCTGCTGAGGTTTATTCTTTGTTTTAGCTATTGATTTAACAGAAAAAGTTTCAGCAGACACTATTCCTTTACCTTTTTCATTAGAGCTATACCCAGCATTTACAAACAAAATTGGATTCTGCATAAAGGAATTATCATTGGATTTTGACATTCTTTTTGATGATTCGCATCCAAGTCCAGACTTATCAGAGTGATGTCTTTGACTGTTTACAAGGGCATTGAGAGCAGCCTTGCTGGATGCGTACATGCATATACAATCCTCTTTTGGTTTGTTTTTTAATGCTTGATTTTCTTTTTTCTAACGTTTGAAATCTTCCTGACAACTGTGAGAAATCTTCTTTTAATTTGAGGAGTTCTTCACTTTCTAACCTTAGTCTTTCGACTTCCTCGGTTAAACTTGTAATGTGAAGTTTTAATGAAGCATTTTCTCCCACAATCTCATTTTTAATTTCATACATTTTTGCGAATTCTAATGATAGCTGCACTAGATAATCTTGTTCGGAGTGGAAATGTGATTCCTCTGATTTGTCTATAATTTGATTGCTAGATGAGTTAGTGGACAATACCTCTGCTTCCTCAGCAGCTAGAGCTGATTCATTGGTTTCCTCAGCATCGTAGTCCGCATCAGCAAATTGATCTTCAGTGATGTTTGCCATTAGTACAAACAGAGCTTCTTCGCTATCTTCTTCTTCTGACGAGCAATAGAACTCTTCTTCATCAGCAATCTCTGTCCTGGTTAGCAGTGCCTTGGTTACGGCTTTAGCAGCACGTCTTTCAAATCGTTGCTTCAGGCGATCTCGTTCTTCTTTGCTGACCTTCGGACAGTCATGCTTCAAGTGATCTGGAGAACCACACTCAAAACAAGTTCTAATTTTTCGCTCTATAGAGCGGTTAGAAGTTGATGATGTAATTTCTTTTACTTCCTTTTCGGCCTTTGCTTCATTCAGCATCCGTTGCATTTTCTTCATTTGTTCTTCCAGTTCATTGATCTTTAGATCAACTGCTTGTGTACCTGCACTGGAAGTTCCTTCTTTCGAGGGAGATGCTGAAGTAGGTCTTTCTGATTTATAGAAAGGTCTCTTTGTTTTGAATTTGTTGTAGTCCTTTTTAGCGAAGTATGCTAAATCCTCAGCGTTCCCAGCATAGTTTGAACCAGCTTGTGCTACAGCTGTTTCATTCTTCTTCGACTGATGTATAATAAATTCATGAGCTTTAAGTTGCGCAAATACCTCAGATGTAGTCATTTTGTTGAGGTCTTTCTCACTCAAGCTTGTTACTTTTGCGAACCAGTCGTCTCTTGGATAGAGTTTGGAAATGATTTTATTGTTCATTTCCCCATTGTCATACTTCTTTTCAAGATTCCTTAGCTCTCCAATTATTGTATTGAAGCGTTCCTCCATGGTTTGAATAGTTTCTCCTGCACGCATAGAAAAAGATTCATACTTATCTACAGCTACCTGTAGTTTGTTGCGTCTCATTTGTTCCGTTTCCTGCGAAGACTCGCACACATAGTCCCACATTTCTTTAGCAGTTTCCATGTCAAGTGCCTTGTCTTTCATCAATGTTGGAAGAGAGTCAAGAATGAGTTTCTTTGCTACATGTTCTAGTTGAGCTCTCTTCTTGTCTTCACTGGTGTATTCGTCAAATGGTTTAGGAACCATTTCAGGTCTTGGGGGTCTTGGTTCTCCTCCAGCAGCATCTTCAGCACGTCCTTGTCCTATAAAAGTGTTAACTTTCATAATCTGGATAGGACCTCTTAACAGTATGTCAGCCATCTCAGGGTGTATGCTCTGAAGTTGTATGAGAGCCATCTTCTTCCAGGATGAGAAGTTCTCTCTGTCATACTCTCCAAGGGAATGGTTCTTCATTTTGTATGCTCTTTGGGTGATTTCCTGAGCTGAGAAAAAATGTATAAAAGTGCAAGGAAAGCGATAGATCTGGTCTTAAAGCGACTCAGAAGCAGTCGGTTTTTCAACCTGGCTCTGATACCACTTGTTGGTCCCGAAATATCAGAGTCGTCGTGTTT
>JAPKLW010008978.1:0-12636 GCA_026898455.1 Plectranthus barbatus | reverse complement strand
AGCTGATAAAAGAGACACGGATTTTTATAGTGGTTCGATCAACTGATCTACGTCAACTCTCCAGTCGAAGCACTGGAAATTTCACTAAGAGTAATTGGATACAGGTGTCCTACGATCTATCTCCAGCTGGTGACTTGTCTTCTTCACCAAGTCGCTGAATCAACCGCTCCCGGCCTTGATTTCCTCTTCAACACTTCAAAGCTGATGGAGTGCGAGCACGTCACTTCAACCTCCACAACAACTGGGTGTTTGAGTTCTCCCAAGAACAAACAGGTCTCTACGGCAAGAATCGCCCGTGATAACTCAAGTGCCAGATGCACAAGAGCTGCTGTGGACTTTCTCAAAAAGAAAGAACACCAAGAGTGATCTTTAACTTACAAGCTAGAAGCTTGAAGTCTCGTGTTCGATAAATCGACACACGGAAAGCTTTAAGAAAGCCTCGAAAGTAATATCAATTCTTTCGGTGGTTGAGCGAGATAAATGCAGAAGCAAGAGTTTCCACCATTAAGAGTTTGAATGTTGGTGGTTGCGACGTATTTATAGCCGCAGGAATCGATTCAAACTTTCTAGCCGTTTGGACGGATCCGGAAAGGTGTCAGACCTCGGATGTCCTTCTAGCAGCGGCAGGAATGTTTTTCCGGAAAGGACCATACCTTTGACCGCTTTATCTGACACAAATCTCTTTGTGTTAGAACGGCTCTCTCTGTCAGTCCGAGGTATCAACTGGTGTCTCGGGACTGATGGACTTTATGTTATCCTTCCTTAAAGTCACAAATTGTCAGTAGATTCTCCAGCGAATCTTCTTTTTGTCTCTTCGATACTGGGAGAAAGAATCTTCAATTCTACTGGTGACATCTGACTGGTAGACTATTCTGGTGATGTTGTGCTGGCGGTCTCTGCTGATGACTTGCCCTGGCACACTAAGTCTACCGAATGTCTTCCCGAAATCTCCCATGACTAGTAAGTCACCACTGGTGAATAGTGTTAATGAGAACACTAATTCTGCTGGTAAGATTTGTCAGCCTCCTGCTGATGAAAACCTTCCCAACTGGTGAACCGCTACTGGTAGGATTTGTCAGCCTCCTGCTGATGAAATCCATCCCAACTGGTGAACAGTAGCCAGTCATACGCTCCACTTATCTGGTGAACATCGTCAGTTGCGCGCACTTCTCATGCTGGTGAACAGTAGCCAGCACGAGTCTTGATCAGTCTGCGACTTACAACTCAAAAAGACCTATACAGGACTTTACATTTGACCAGAACTAGAGCTATTCTAGAGACAACTGACGCTGGTAGGACTTAGGATTTGATCCACCAAAACTATGATCTAAACTAGTAAGCTACTGGGGAAGGAAAACTTGGACATATTTCCCAACAATTTCCCCCTTTTTAGTGCGATCAAAGCCTATCCAGCGAGCACTCAGCTGATGAGGAAAGTGACAAAGATTTCAGGGTTTTACAAGAGAAACCTATCAGATCTAAACCCATGAAATTACTTCCTCAACATCAGCTCTAACTAAAAAATAATCTTCCCCCTCAATCCAGGAAAGATATTGCTCGATTAAGATCATGTAAAAACGAGTGCTGGCGCTGATTACACTGAATGTGTAAGTTCAGCTGGTAAGTAAAAACTTAGACAATGTTGGACAATTAGAGATTGTCATCAACTTGTCAGTTAACATTCATTAATGATTTTTCGGTTACAAGTACAATGAATGGTTCCTGACTAGTCTAACTGAACAACCTAGACTATGGCTTGGATGATGATCCTGGTGACTGAGATTTTGCACTGGCAAGTGACCTCAGGATCTCTGTGAGTGCGGCCATGTCTTGGTCTCTCTTGGCTCTCTCCTCGGCGGCAATTCTCCTTTCCTCAGCAGCGAGTCTGCGCTCTTCTTCAGCGAGTCTTGCTCTCTCAGCTTCGGCCAGTGCTCGCGCCCTTTCCCCCTCTTGGATCGTCGCCAAAAAGGAGGAAACTCCAGCAGTCACCGACTCGAGGCACTGCTCAATGTGGTCTCTGAAGGATGCAAGCTTTTGATCCATCCTTGAGTCGATGAAGGCGAGCAGCTGTGGGGGAGGATGGAGTTCAGAGAGAGGCTCCGCTGTGATCGCCAAGGAAGTTGAAGGCGTGGCTGGTGCGGTTGTAGCCTGATCAGAACTTGATGCACCGGGAACCTCCACCTCCGCTGGTTGCGCCACAGTTGCCTCTGCTGAAGTGGCCTCAGACATCGTCACATCACCAGATGACGGTTCCCCCTGAGACGCAGCCACTGGTGCTGATTGATCGTGCACAGGAGTGCTCGGAACTGAGACATCCATCTGCCAGTCCAAAATAGGGACCTCGCCCATAAGCATTGGAGTAGGGGGGACGGCAATGGTCAGCCACCAGCATCTGGTTGGATCCTCCTCCACATGGTGGTCTGCCAGCAGAGAGCTGGCAGCCATATCAAAGAAAATTCCAAAGTACGGAGGGATCCGGGGAAGAGCAACAAGGATTCTGAGACGTCGGAGGGCATATACCAGAAGGTATCCTCGGCTGGTGCGCTGAAGTTGGAGGAAAGGCAACTTCACCGGTTTTGGAGGGGGCAATCCTAAGGTACCAGTCAGCCGTCTGTATTGGGCAATCTTCTTCAGTCGGCGCTTGACTCGCCTGATAGACAGCCGACGGTATTCTTCAATTCCCATGAATTCATATGCCCACTCCTCCTCATAACGCCAGAATCCAAAACCCAGCCTGGCATACAAGATTGCATGCTTCTCCACCGTGAGCTTCCGCATGCAGTAATCGAAGATGCACCATCTCCGCAGCTCAATCAGCAAGGTAGTAGTGAACCACCTATCATCCTCCACGTCCCTGTACTTGAGGAGATCTGCATCCACGGCCCTCTCGACCTCATCGGTGATATCTTCAGCCAGCTCGTAAAGTGAGAAATTGTAGTACTCCACCGGCTGCAAGGGCAAGCACCAGTCATAGATTCTTGAGGCGTACACGGACTGGTGTGGGAGACCCCGGATGGGAATAATGTGGAGTGCAGAAGGCTCTGGCACTCTGGAATTGTAGAACGCGTCCTCCGTCCTTCGGTTCTCCCACCGGTGGATGCCGGTCACCCTGGTGTGATACTCCTCGTCATCGATCAGGGCGTGTAGGTGCGCACTCACCAGATATGAACGTCTCTCCGCTCGGGCGCGCTGGGTGGGTGGTCGGGCAGTGGCAGCAGCTGGTCATCCCATAGAAGTAGAAGCTTCGAAAGATCTGGGACGACTGGCAGAAATGCGCGCCTCAGCCTCAAAATCGGGGAACAAGTCCCTTGGATCCATACGCTGCACGTACGAGCGCTGCACCACCTGCTGAGGAGGGTCTTCTGGGATAACAACCACTGGGGGTTGATCAGTTCTAGCTTCGTCAGCAGTCTGCTGGTTGACACCCTCCTCCGCCGCTGGCTTCTGTACTGGCTCATCACCAGTTCGCTCCCTATCAGCCGGCTTCTCCTCAGCGACTGGCTCCTTCGCTGGAACCTCCAGACTTGGTTTTTGGCCTTCATCACCCGTAGGTTCAGGCACACTCTCCTCCTCCTCCTCAGAGCTGACATCTGAGAAGGTCGCCAGTTTTACCGGGGTGGTCGCTCGCTCCTCTGCTCCTCCTCCACTGGCATCCCCTTGCACAGCCAGTGGGTTGATCAAATCACCTTCAATGTGGACCTCCTCCTCCTCGGGCTTGTACATGTCCACGATGGACAGTACATCAACATCAGCATCAGCACCCAGCCCCATCAAGCGCTCAAAAGCCTCATCAGACATAATTTCTCCTGGGGCTGGTGCTGGAGGCCGGACACTTGAAGTGGGGGCATCTGCCCACTTGCCCTTGCCCAACCGGCTGACCTGCGCAGCCAGTTCTGCCTGGCGGTGGGCTTCGTTCTCCGCCTTTATCTTGGCAAATCACTCATCCCGGCCCGCCAGCTTCTCCTCCAGCTGGCGCTGGGTGGCCAAGGCTTGCAGCCTGGCCCTGGCCTGCTTCTTCTTGACAGTTTCAGCAGCCTTCGCCCTCTTCGCTTCCTCGGCCTCCCTCTGGGCTTGAGTCTTGACCCTCTTCCTCTTCCGGGTCATCTTCTCGATCGTCTCCTCCTCAGTCAGTCCCAAGATGGACTTCTTGACTGATAGAGAGATCCTCTTCGATTTCGGATCATAAATGGCAACTGGCTGAGGTTGCTGAGGCTGATCAGTCTTGGGCTTCTTTGATCGCGGGGGCCTGGTGGCTGGCTTCTTTACTGATGGCTCAGCAGTTGTAATTTTCGTGGTTGCCTCAGCCACGGCCTGCTCCATTGAGGTGAATAGGGATTCAACCTCGTATTTTCTTTTCAATTCCGCCCTCTCTTCCTCTGTCAGAGGGAGAGCCTCTACTGGCACTGGCTCCCCTAGATCTTCAGGATCTTCATCTGATACAGGCTCAGCAGGATTAACAGCCTTCTTGCCTCGCAGTCTGCCAGGCTTCTTATAGTTAGGTTCCAGGAGTTTGATACTGGTGGCTGGAATAAAATCAGATCCAACCAGTTTCTCCCCTCTATCAACCCTTTCACCCATCTCAGCCTCCAGGATATGGTTGATCCTCAATCCGAAGGACACGGCGTGCTGAAACTTGCCTTCCTTCTTCACTGAGGCATTCCGCTCTACATTCTCCAGCAGCCTCCCAAAAATGAATTCGGCCCAATTGCCCTCTACACCATCAACCAGGGCACACATCACTGAAAACTTCCTTATGCTCAGTTCTGCGTAAGATCCAACCTCACACTGAAGCATGCGGACTACGATGTCGCACACCATCTTCCAGTAGTCCTGCATCTCCGATTTCTTCATTCTTGTCTTGAACTCAGTCACCTCCGGTCTCTTCCATTGCGCCCACCTCTTCTCGAACTCGTCAGCATCGTTGTGGTGGTAAGTTGCCACCTCCTCACCGAAGTTCCTCAGCCCAAAATGGGCGGCCAGATACTTGGCACTGATTGTAATCAGTGTCCCGAACACTGATGTAGTAAAGGGCTTCCTGTCCTTGGCAATCACAGCGCAAGCATAGAACTCGGCTACCATGTGCGGGTGGAACACCCGTGGGGTCGCAGTCAGATAGGGCAGGAGCTCCTCTCTGTAGATCATGTGCATGAGCCCCTCGCCGTAATGCTTCTCAGCCAACTTAGCATTTAAAATCTTCTCTTTCTGCACCTGGGCGGCTCTGATCTGGGCACTTGAAAGAAGGTGACGGGTTGCTGCTTTATTTAAAGAAACAAGCTTGTTGAAGGGATAAGTGTAATCTATGTCCTCCTCTTTCACAATGCCTGTGTACGTCGGCATGTGAGATTCTGCGAGAGCTAGCTGGAGGCCTAGGTCTTCAGAAGAAGAAGAAGAAGAAGTGTCACCAGCAGGATTTGAGGGTGAGGCAATATCAGCAGGATTGAGGTTTGAAGAAGATGCCATTATAAGTGTTTAAGTTCAGAAAATTCAGAGAATTCGGAAGGAGGATTTTGAAGGAAAGATAGGTTAAATCTGAAGGGTCATAAAAGATTAAACGGGGGTGAAAGCCGGATATAAATAGATGATCCATGCAAGATCAAACGGACGAGATTGACCGGTCAAAAGCGAAGATCGACGATCATCAGCAGGCCCGCATCCCTGTAGCGACGTGCGTTCGTGGTGACGTGCGCCGCTGCTGACGTGGCGCACGCTGATTGGCTATGTGCGTGCTTTTGACTGCGCAGTCACTGTGTGCATTAAATGTGGCATTAAATGCCGCATTAAATTCCAACATCAGCACACGCTATATCGAATTTTGAAAATAGGCGGGTATTTGTGAACGACTCTTGGACTTCAAGATACCGTCAGTTAAGAACTGGGACTCAACTGGTCAACTGGTCATCAGTAGGATATGCCAGTTGTAACTTCCCTCTGTCAGTATGGCCTTCTCCATCAGTTGGCAACTGACACATACACTGGCACTCGCCACTGGTACTCGCCACTGGTTTCCGTGTACTTTGACAAATTTAGAGAAGGAAACCAAAAATTTCACCAGGCTTAGAAATTCCACGAAATTTCTGCTGACAACTTGAAAGATAGAGAAAATTGAGAGCTTGGACTCAATTTTATTCCGCATAATCTTCTCACCTTTCCTCTTCAAGAAATTCACCTTATCTACTGGCAAGCACGAAATGAGAGCTGGGACTCATTTCCTTCGACATAAAAAGAAATTCTGCCAGTAGATACCACGTGTTGGGTGGGACCGACAACCACTTGTTGTCATGAGACAACACTTAAAGAGAACAGCAAGACTAAGAGCTTGGACTTAGTCAAAATCACCATTCTTCAGATAAACAAGAACGGAATGAGAGCTTGGACTCATTCTTCCTCAACACTAGGGCTCGCATCATACTCCAAAAGACCGAGTTTGATGCACAACTCCTTGAATCTTGCAATGGTTTGGTGAAAATATCAGCAAGTTGATCTTCGGTTCTGATATAATCCACGCTGATATCCTTCTTTTCGACATGATCACGGATGAAGTGATGTCGAATATCTATGTGCTTGGTCCTCGAATGATGAACTGGATTCTTCGTTATGCACATAGCACTGTTGTTGTCGCAATAGATGGGTACGCAACCAGTATCCACTTCATAATCTGCCAGTTGTTGCTTGATCCATAGAATTTGAGCACAGCAACTAGCAGCAACGACATACTCGGCTTCAGTGGTTGATGTTGCAATAGAATGTTGCTTCTTGCTGAACCAGCTAATCAGCTTGTGTCCAAGGAATTGACACGTACCACTGGTACTCTTCCTGTCTATTCGGCATCCCACGAAATCTGAATCTGAATATCCAATGAGTGTAAGCCCATCATGCCTAGGATACCATAGACCAAGGGATTCAGTCCCTTTGAGGTATTTCACAATCCTCTTAGCAGCTTCCATGTGCAATTTCTTGGGATTGGCTTGAAATCTGGCACACACTCCGACTGCAAATGAGATGTCGGGTCTGCTGGCTGTCAGGTAGAGGAGTGATCCAATAATACCTCTATAGATGGAAGGGTCAACTGATTCCCCTTGTTCATCCAAAAAGATCTGGCAACTGGTGCTCATCGGAATTCTCAGGGTCTTAGTTTTCTCTGGACAATATTTCTGAATAAGATCCTTGGTATACTTCCGCTGGTTGATAAAGATCCCTTCATCAGACTGATGGACCTGAAGTCCTAGGAAGTATGTCAGTTTGCCCATCATACTCATCTGAAATGAGTTCTGCATCAGTTGAGAAAACTTCTCACAAAGAGACATGTTCTTCGACCCAAAGATAATATCATCCACATATATTTGCACCATTAGCATATCATCAGCGTCCTTGATGAGAAAGAGAGTCCTATCGATCTTTCCCTTCCGAAATCCATTACGAATTAGGAACTGTGACAGCGTTTCGTACCAAGCCCTGGGCGCCTGTTTCAATCCATACAGGGCCTTCCTCAGCTTGTACACCTTGGTGCCTACTTCAAAACCTGGAGGTTGCTCGACATAAACCTCCTCCTTCAACTCGCCATTCAAGAAGGCGCTCTTCACATCCATCTGGAAGACCGTGAAACCATGATATGCTGCATAAGCAAGAAATAGCCGTATCGCCTCCATTCTTGCAACTGGTGCGAAGGTCTCATCAAAGTCGATGCCTTCACACTGCTTGTATCCTTTGGCGACTAATCGAGCCTTGTTTCTGACTACAATGCCATTCTCATCTCGCTTGTTCTTGAAAACCCACTTGGTACCAATCACTGACTGATGTGATGGCCTCTCTGCCAAGTCCCAAACATGATTGCGAGTGAATTCTGCAAGCTCCTCTTGCATGGCATTGATCCAATCGGCAGATTCTAGCGCAACTCCTATGGAAGTAGGTTCCATTTGAGATATAAAGCAAGTCAGAAGCGCACTGCCTTGACGAGTCTGAACTAAACTCTCCGGGTCACCGATAATAGCATCGGCTGGATGATCTTTCAACCATCTTGGAATATGAGGTTCTGCTGGTTCCGGTTGCTGGATTGGATCTTCTACTGGTTCTTCGTCTGGTCTGGCGACTGGTGCTTCCTGAACTTCACCAGTCGGATCCGCGATTGCAGCTGGTTGACCTCCATCAGCTGGAATAACCTCTTCTGCTGGAATGGTTTCTTCATCTGGAATAAGTTCCTCAGCAGGTCCATCTTCTGGCTGATTCTCTGGAACTTCTGGAATGACATCTCCTTCAGTTGGTGCATCCACTCCAACTGGTTCATCACTCCCTTCAGCATAGAAAATCCAAGTAATTCCAGGGGGATTAAGGCTAGATTGTAAGGTCTCAGCAATGTCACTTGCATCACCGACCCTCCCGTCTTGCTGATGGGCAACCGAGGGAACTGGTTGTGAAGATGATCCAGTCATAGGTCTAGTCGAGTCAGCTGGTTGAGTATCGGAAGAATTCCTGCCCAGCTGATCCACAACATCATTGACCTCAGGAACATCCTCAGCCAGTTGACGCAATGTCCTGCGCACTAAAGTAGCTTCATCAAAAACAACATTGCATGTTATCTCCACAAGCTTGGTAGTCTTGTTAAATACTCGATAGCCTTTGTGAGAGGGATGTCCATATCCAACAAAGACACCCTCATCAGCTTTAGGCAAAAAAGCATTTAACTTCGACTTACCATTATTATGGATATAACATGGAGAACCGAAAGCACGAAGATGAGCTATAGAAGGCTTACGACCAAAATATATTTCGTAGGGAGTTTTTTTAAGACGCTCGTTGACCCCACTTTGATTCTGAGTATAGCAGGCAGTCACTAATGCTTCTTCCCAGAAATTTTGTCCTAAGCCTGATTCTGCCAGCATGGACCGGACTGCTTCCTTCAGCGTCCTGTTCCTCCGCTCTGCCAGCCCATTCTGCTACGGTTGCCTTGGAGTAGATCTCTCATGCTTGATACCGGCTTCTGCACAGAAATCCATCAGCAGGCTGTTGCAGAACTCCGTACCATTGTCTGAACAAATTCGCTTCACCATAGCTTCTCTCTGCTTCTGTGCTTGAATGATCAAATCTGGAAGAATGATCTTCACTTCGTCTTTGGTTCTGAGAAGCTTTACCCATGTATAGCGCGAGTAGTCATCGACTACTACCAGCGAATATCGTCTTCCTCCAATGGTCTGAGGTGTGACTGGTCCAAAAAGATCCATATGGAGCAACTCAAGTACCCGGCTGGTACTGGGACTAACTGGCGACTGATTCTTGAAGGACTTCTTCGTCTGCTTGCCCTACTGGCATGCTTTGCATATTCCTTCCTTCTTGAACGCGCCCTTGGGTAGACCATCCACCAGGTCATGCTTGGCTAGATAGTTGATAGTTTTGAAGTTAAGATGCGTCAGCCTTTTGTGCCATAACCAGTTGGTTTCTTCTTTGTTGAACGCCACAAAGCATGAATTTTGCTGGCTACTCTACCAGTCTACCACATATAATCCACCCTTGCGGATGCCTCGCAGCTTCACTTCTCCTGAAATCTTGTCAATAATATCGCAGCCAGTATCAATGAAGCAGACATTGTACCCATTCTCGCATAGCTGACTGATACTCAGGAGATTATGCTTCATATTGGTAACAAGGGAGACATTTAGAATTCTGACATCATCCTTCTCGATACATCCCTTTCCAATGACCTTGCCTTTCGAATTATCTCCGAACACAACTGGGGGTCCTTTCACCAAGGTAAGATCTGCGAACAGGCTTTCTTCACCGGTCATATGAGCAGAGCATCCACTATCAAGGATCCATTCGCTCGCTCTCTGAAGCTGGGTTGCATGATCATGTACCTGCAAGAAAGAAATAGAATTTATTTAGGTCCCCGATCTTCTGCGGGTCCTGCAGGGTTAGATCGCTGGATAATTCCTTTCAGAATCCAGACTTTGGTGATTTTCAGCTTGGTTTGACCCTTGCTGATATCAGTATTAACCTTTCCCTTCCTCTTGAGATAATGCATGCGTTTGGTTTGGGAAGGTGTGGCTGTGTGTGGAACTCTTTTGGAAGTGTTTTTCTGCTGAGAGTCTCGGAAATAATATTCCGGTCGAGTGAGTTGCCTTCGTGGTCTCTGATTGTGTGGACCACCATGGCTAGCCTTCACATCCCTTTGAGAAAACATGTGATTGGGCTCAGGCCTCTGATAGGTATTCCTCCTATCAGGCATCATCCTTCTCTCAGTATATCGCTGAGATTGGGATCCCTGGTAAGTATGCTGGTAACTGGCATACTGACGAGGTTGTGTGTGGACTCGCTTGACAGCTGGTGCTGGCTGTCGGATTCCACTGGTAGCTGATGCGGACTTCATTGCCTTAGAATTTTTCGGCTTAGTCTGCATTTTTGGGTGTGCTGGCGTCCTGTCAGCAGAAGATTTTGCCAGTTGAGGTTGTTGTCTTGATGACTCACCTACGAATCTGGTCTTATAACTCCTGAACTGATCAGCCATACGGGACTGAATGGTATTACCAGCAGATGCTGATGCATTTACCATTTTGCCCTTACCCTTATCAGCTATTTGTTCGGGTTGGTTCTTGCTCAAATCTTTTTCAAATCCCAACCCGGATTTATCAGTAGGCTTTCTCCAATGAGATAAAGCCTCTTCGAAAGTTTTAGAGCCTTTATTCAAATGCTTTATTTTACTGTCTTGCTCAAGGACAGTCTTTTGACAAGAATCTTGCTCAGTTTTTAAAATTTCAAAATTTTTGAGTAAATCTGAGTGAGTCTCTTTTAGAGTGGCTAACTCTACACCGAGTGACCTCGATTTTTCAATCTCATTGGTCAAAATCGAAATCTGAGTTTTAAGCGAGGTGTTTTCGCCAGCCAAAACATTCTTTATCTCATAAAATTTTAAAAATTCCTGTTGAAGAATGTCAATAGTGACAGCCTCTGAGTCAGAGCAGTGCGACTCAGAATCATCAAGAATGCGTGCTGACAAGATATGTACTGGAGCAACTGATTGTACCTCATCATCAGCAGCAAGTGCTTGTTCAGCCTCGTTGTCAGCGATCTCTTCACTTGGTACCTCACCGAAGGCAGCCATGAGCGCCAGCAGAGCCTCCTCTTCTGACTCTTCATCTGACGCATACTCACCATCATCATGGTCAGGCACATCTGGAACCTCTGTCCTTGTCAGCATGGCTTTGGCAACTGCCCTCGATGCACGCTCTTTAAAGAGCTTCTTCAGCCTTTCCCGCTCATCCTTATCCACTTGTGGACACTCGAAATTCAGGTGGTCAGGGGATTGGCACTGATAACAGACTCGGGGAGCTCTCTTGACAAATTTTCCGTCAGTTGAGCTTGGAGGAACTCCCTGTTTCTTCTTGGCTTTCTCCAAAAGGATAGCCAGTCTCTTCATTTGCTCCTCAAGGTCTGCGATGGAGCTCTCACTGCCTTTTGAGTTAGATCCCGACGCTGATGGGATCTCTTTCGGCTGGTTGGGCTTCCCAGCTGGCTTATCAGTATGAAAAGGCTTCTTGGGCTTCCACTTGAAATCTCTCTTGACGAAGTAAGCTTCGTCCTGTGTCTTGATGATGGGGGATCCAACATTCCTGATAGCTTCATTCTTGTTGACCATTTGGATATCCCACTCATGGGCTTGAAGTTGAGCAAAAACTTCCTTGGGGGTCATCTTCGATAGATCCTTCTCCTTGAGAGCAGTGGTCTTCACGAACCAGTCCTCCTTAGGCATTTTTGACAAGATTTTGGCATTGAGGTCGGCATTCGTGTATTTCCTGTCAAACGACTTCAGCTCGCTGACAATGGCATTGAATCTCGCCTCTATCTCCTTGATGGTTTCACCAGGCAGCATCTGGAATGACTCGTATTTATCCACCGCAACTTGCAGCTTGTTGCGCTTCATCTGGTCGGTCTCCTGGCATAGGCTGTCTAGATAATCCCAGACTTCCTTGGCATTGTCGAACTGGAGAACCTCCTCCATCAGCTGGTCTGGAAGAGATGACAGAATCATCTCATGAGCAATGGAATACAGCTGATTCCTCTTCCTATCCTCTGCGTTCCATTCTTCTGGGGGCTTCAGAATCTCGGCAGGTTGGCGATCTCCTATCAGATGATGAGTCTTCGTGATCTGGATCGGCCCTTTCTCCAGCACGTCGATCATCTCTGGATGGAAACTCTTCAGTTGAATCAGCGACCTCTTTCGCCACATCTGGTGCTTCTCTGGGTTGTAGTTGAGCAGCTTGGGGATATTCATCTTGAGTACCTGAGCTAATCAACACAAGAGAGAAACAGAATGCAAGGAAACGTGGATCTCGGTCCTAAGCGAACCAGTGCGATCAGTCCTGAAAGAACCGACCGCTCTGATACATCTTGATGGTCCCGGATTTTCAGAGTTTACGTTAGCAGCGGAAGTCAGTAGTTTGTTTACTTGCACTCTGGTCACTCAACTGACTGGGACCTAGTCAGCTGGTGTCTCAACACTTAGAAAATTTTAGGTCGAGTTTGCACAGTTAGTTATCAGTTTCAGTTTATACGCCAGCACGGAATGCTGGGTTTTAAAAATATGACTGACAGAACTACTGAAAGCTGATAAAAGAGACACGGATTTTTATAGTGGTTCGATCAACTGAT
>JAPKLW010008975.1:0-12638 GCA_026898455.1 Plectranthus barbatus | reverse complement strand
ATCTGACGAGAGCTGAAGAAGGACAAGGACCGGGAGCGGTTGATCCAGTGGACTGGTAGACGGGGCATCTACCAGCTGGAGATAGATCGTAGGAACTTTGTACCTGATTGCTCTTATAGTGAATTTCCAGTGAGTCGACTGGAGAGTGGACGTAGACCAGTTGGTCGAACCACTATAAAATATCCTTGTTATTTACTGCTTTCAGCACTTACTCACTTGTTTAAAACCCAGTAACTGATTACTGGAGTATAACTGAAACTGGTCTATAACTTGTGCAAACTCGGACTTAAAACATTCTAAGTGTTGAGCTATCAGCTGACTAGCCAGTCAGTCAGTCAGCTGAAGTAACCAGCAGGAACCGAGTGCAAGTTAGAATTATAAGTTTATATTTTTTCCGCTGCGTAACGTTATAACACTCTGAAAAACCGGGACCAACAAGTGGTATCAGAGCGGTCGGTTCTTTTAGACCGATTGTTTTTGAGTCGCTTAGGACCGAGATCCACGTTTCCTTGCGCTCCTTTGTTTGTCTGTTGATTAGCTCAGGTACACAAAGATGAATACTCCGAAGCTACTCGACTACAAGCCTGAGAAGCATGCAACATGGCGAAAGAGGTCACTCATTTCTCTGAAGAGCATCCATCCGGAAATGAAAGATGTGCTGGAGAAAGGGCCAATCGAGATCACCAAGACGAGGCACCAGTTAGGAGATCAACCAGCTGCTGAGATCCCGAAACCTCAAGACGAATGGAACGCCGAGGACAGGAAGAGGAATCAGTTGGATTCCATTGCTCACGAGTTGATCCTGGCTTCTCTTCCAGAGTCGCTGATGGAGGAAGCCCTCCAGTTTGACAATGCCAAGGGAGTATGGGATTACCTTGATAGTCTATGTCAAGAAACTGATCAAATGAAACGCAACAAATTGCAGGTTGCAGTGGACAAGTACGAGTCCTTCCAGATGCTGCCTGGAGAAACCATCAAGGAGATGGAGGCGAGATTCAACGCCATCGTCAGCGAGCTAAAGTCACTGGACAGGAAGTGCTCAAATGAAGATCTTAATGCCAAGATACTGTCCAAGATGCCCAAGGAGGACTGGTTCGTGAAGACCACAGCTCTAAAGGAAAAGGACCTGTCCAAGATGACTCCCAAGGAGTTATTTGCTCAATTGCAGGCACACGAGTGGGATATCCAAATGGTAAACAAGAATGAGGCCATCCGGAACATGGGATCCCCCAGTATCAAAGCTCAAGACGAAGCTTACTTCGTCAAGAAGGACTTCAAATGGAAGCCCAATAAGCCCTTCCATGCTGATAAACCTGCTGGCAAGTACAACCAGCAGAAAGAGATCCCTTCAGCATCGGGATCTACATCTAAGGGTAATGAGAGCTCCATCGCAGAACTTGAGGAGCAGATGAAGAGGTTGGCTGTCCTGCTGGAGAAAGCCAAAAAGAAGCAGGGAGTTTCTCAAGGCTCAATTGACGGAAAATTCGTGAAGAGAGCTCCCAGAACTTGCTACCAGTGCCAATCCCCCGATCATTTAAAGTTCGAATGTCCTCAAGTGGACAAGGATGAGCGGGAGCGGCTGAAGAAGTTGTTCGAGGAGCGAGCATCGAAGGCGGTGGCCAAGGCGATGCTGACCAGGACAGAAGTCCCTGACGTGCCAGATCATGATGATAGCGAGTACGCATCAGAAGAAGATTCTGAAGAAGAAGCATTGCTGGCACTGATGGCAGCCTTTGGTGAAGAATCCAGTGAAGATGATGCTGACGCTGATGTCGAGCAAGCACTGGCTGCTGACGAAGAGGTACAATCTATTCCATCTGTGCATATCATGTCAGCACGCATTCTAGACGATTCTGAGTCGCATTGCTCCGGCTCAGAAGACGTCACTATAGATATTCTTCAAAAAGAATTTTTAAAATTTTATGAAATAAAGAATGTCTTGGCTGGCGAAAATGCTTCGCTGAAAGATCAAATTTCTGTTTTGACCAAGGAGATTGAAAAATCGAGGTCAATCAGTGAAGAGCTAGCCACTTTGAAAAAGACTCACTTTGAGTTGCTCCAAGATTTTCAAATTGCAAAAACTGAGCGAGATAATTTTCACAATCTCGTTCTGGAGCAAGAAAATAGGATAAATTTTCTAAATAAAGGCTCAAAAGACTTGGAAGCAGCTCTAAGTCATTGGAGAAAGCCTTCTGATAAGTCCGGGTTGGGATTTACAAAGGATTTGAGCATAAACCAGCCCGAACAAATCACTACTGGTAAGGGTAAGGGCAAACTGGTAAATGCATCAGCACCAGCTGGCAATACCAGTCAGTCCAGAATGGCTAATCAGTATAGGAACCATAAGTCCAGATACATAGGTGAGTCATCACGACAAAATCCTCAACTGGCAAGATCCTCTGCTGACAGGACGCCAGCAAACCCTAGAATGCTGACAAAGCCGAAAAATTCTAAGGCAAGGAAGTCAGCATCAGCTGCCAGTGGACTCCGACAGCAGGCACCAGCTGTCAGCAGAGTCCACGCACAACGTCGTCAGTATGCTGGTAACCAGCGTACTAACCAGGGATCCCAATCTCAGCGATATGCTGAGAAAAGGACAATGCCTGATAGGAGGAATACCTATCAGAGGCCTGAGCCCAACCACATGTTTTCACAAAGGGCTGTGAAGGCTAGCCATGGTGATCCACACGTTCAGAGACCACGCAGGCATCACACACATCCGGAATCTTATTTCCGAGACTCTCAGCAGAGGAGTTCTTCCAAGAGAGTTACACACACAACCACACCTTCCCAAGCTAAACGCATGCATTATCGCAAAAGGAAGGGAAAGGTTACTCCGACTGTCAGCAAGGGTCAAACCAAGCTGAAAGTCACCCAAATCTGGATTCCGAAAGGAATTATCCAGAGATCTAACCCTGCAGGACCCGCAGAAGATCGGGGACCTAAATGAACTTCATTTCTTTCTTGCAGGAACAGGATCATGCGAATCAGCTTCAGAGGGCGAGCGAGTGGATCCTGGATAGTGGATGCTCAGCCCACATGACCGGAGAAGAAAGCCTATTTTCGGATTTGACTTTGATGAAAGGCCCTCCTGTGGTATTTGGAGATAATTCGAAGGGCAAAGTCATCGGAAGAGGATGTATCCAGAAGGACGATGTCCGCATCCTGAATGTTTCTCTCGTCACCAACTTGAAGCATAATCTTCTCAGTATCAGCCAGCTGTGCGAAAATGGTTACAACGTTTATTTCATTGATACTGGCTGTGACATCATTGACAAGAAGTCTGGAGAAGTGAAGTTGCGAGGCATTCGCAAAGGTGGCCTGTACGTTGTAGACTGGCAGAGTGGTCAGCAGGACTCGTGCTTTGTCGCGTTCAACAAAGAAGAAACCAACTGGTTATGGCACAAGAGGCTGACTCATCTCAATTTCAAGACGATCAATTATCTGTCCAAGCATGAGTTGGTGGATGGTCTACCCAAAGGTGGATTCAAGAAGGAAGGGATATGCAAAGCATGCCAGCAGGGCAAGCAGACGAAGAAATCCTTCAAGAATCAGTCACAAGTTGTTCCCAGCACCAGCAGGGTCCTTGAGTTGCTGCATATGGATTTATTTGGACCAGTCACGCCTCAGACTATTGGAGGAAGGCGATACTCGCTGGTGGTAGTCGATGACTACTCGCGCTATACTTGGGTCAAGCTTCTCAGAACCAAGGATGAAGTGAAGATTATCCTTCCAGATTTGATCATACAAGCTCAGAAGCAGAGAGAAGCCCTGGTGAAGCGCATCCGTTCGGACAATGGGACGGAGTTTTGCAACAGCCTGCTGATGGATTTCTGTGCGGAAGCTGGTATCAAGCATGAGAGATCAACCCCAAGGCAACCGCAGCAGAATGGGCTGGCCGAGCGCAGGAATAGGACGCTGAAAGAAGCCGTTCGTTCCATGCTGGCAGAATCAGGCTTAGGTCAAAGTTTCTGGGGAGAAGCATTGGTGACCGCTTGCTATACTCAGAATCGAAGCGGGGTCAACGAGCGTCTTCAGAAAACTCCCTACGAAATTTACTTTGGTCGTAAGCCTTCCTTAGCTCATCTTCGTGCTTTCGGTTCACCATGTTATATCCATAATAATGGCAAGTCAAAGTTAAATGCTTTTTCGCCTAAAGCTGATGAGGGTGTCTTTGTTGGATATGGGCATCCTTCTCACAAGGGCTATTGAGTATTTAATAAGACTACCAAACTTGTGGAGATAACATGTAATGTTGTTTTTGATGAAGCTACTCTAGTGCGCAGGACATTGCGGCAACTGGCTGAGGATGTTCCTGAGGTCAATGATGTAGTAGATCAGCTGGGCAGGAATGCTTCCAATGCTCAACCAGCTGACTCGACTAGACCTATGAATGGATCATCTTCACAACCAGCATCCTCGGTTGCCCATCAGCAAGCCGAGAGGGTCCGTGATGCAAACGCTCTTGCTGAGACCTTGCAATCTAGTCAGAATCCCCCTGGAATTACTTGGGCGTTTGATCATGAAGAAGGTGATGCACCAGCTGGAATAGATGCCCCAGCTAACGGAGAGATCATTCCCGAAGTCCCAGAGAATCAGCCGGAAGAAGTTGCTGATGAGGAGATTATTCCAGAACCAGCGTTCGTTCCAGCAGAAGAGGTGGTTTCCACTGATGAAGATCAACCCGCTGGTGATCAAGATCCGACTGGTGGCAATCAGGAAGCACCAGTCGTCCAGCCAGAAGAAGTACCAGCAGAAGAGGTACCAGCAGAAGAACCAGCGGACAATCTAGTCCAGCAACCAGTACCAGCGGAGGAACCCATCCAGCAGCAAGTACCAGAACCAGAGGAACCTATTATTCCTCTTTGGATGAGGGATCACCCAGCCGATGCTATTGTTGGAGATCCTGAGAGCTCAGTTCAGACTCGGCAAGGTAGTGCGCTTCTGACGTGTTTCATTTCTCAGTCAGAACCAACCTCGATAGGAGCCGCACTCGAGTCTACTGATTGGATAAATGCCATGCAAGAGGAGCTTGCTGAGTTCACTCGCAATCATGTTTGGGACTTGGTAGAAAGACCAACACATCAGTCAGTGATTGGCACCAAGTGGGTTTTCAAGAACAAGCGAGATGAGAATGGCATAGTGGTGAGAAACAAAGCTCGATTAGTCGCCAAAGGATACAAGCAGTGTGAAGGGATTGATTTTGATGAGACCTTTGCACCAGTTGCAAGAATGGAGGCGATACGGCTGTTTCTAGCTTATGCAGCGTATCATGGATTCACGGTCTTTCAAATGGACGTGAAGAGTGCTTTCCTGAATGGCGAGCTGAAAGAGGAGGTTTATGTCGAGCAACCTCCAGGATTTAAAGTAGGCACCAAGGTGTACAAGCTAAGAAAGGCCCTGTATGGATTGAAACAGGCGCCCAGGGCTTGGTATGAAACGCTGTCTCAGTTCCTAATCTGTAATGGATTCCGGAAGGGAAAGATCGATCGTACGCTCTTTCTCATCAATGATGCTGATGATATGCTAATGGTGCAAATCTATGTGGATGACATTATTTTTGGGTCGAAGAATATGTCTCTCTGTGAGAAGTTTTCTCAGCTGATGAAGAACTCATTCCAGATGAGTATGATGGGCAAGCTGACATACTTCCTCGGACTTCAGGTTCATCAGTCAGATGATGGAATTTTCATCAACCAGCGGAAGTACACTAAGGATCTTATCAAGAAATATTGCCCAGAGAAAACTAAGACCCTGAGGATACCTATGAGTACCAGCTGTCAGATATTTTTGGATGAGCAAGGGGAATCAGTTGATCCTTCAGTTTACAGAGGAATTATTGGATCACTCCTGTACCTGACAGCCAGCAGACCCGACATTTCTTATGCCATCGGCGTATGTGCTCGATTTCAAGCTAATCCTAAGAAGTCACACATGGAAGCTGCTAAGCGAATTGTGAAATATCTCAAAGGGACTGAATCCCTTGGTCTATGGTATCCTAGGCATGATGAGCTTACGCTCATTGGGTATTCCGATTCGGATTTTGCTGGATGCCGAATAGACAGGAAGAGTACCAGTGGTACGTGTCAGTTTCTAGGACACAAGCTAATCATCTGGTTTAGCAAGAAGCAGCACTCTGTTGCTACATCTACCACTGAGGCTGAGTATGTTGCCGCTGCCAGTTGCTGTGCTCAAATTATTTGGATCAAGCAACAACTGGAGGACTATGAGGTGGACACTGGCTGTGTACCAATCTATTGCGACAACAATAGCGCTATGTGCATCACGAAGAATCCGGTTCATCACTCCAGAACCAAGCACATAGACGTACGACATCACTTTATTCGTGATCATGTCGAGAAGAAGGATGTTAGTGTTGAGTACATCCGGACTGAAGATCAGCTGGCAAACATTTTCACCAAACCCTTGCCAGAAGCTCGTTTCAAGGAGTTGTGCATCAAACTTGGTCTTTTGGAATTTGATGCAAGTCCTAATGATAAGGAAGAATGAGTCCCAGCTCTCATTCTGTTCTTGATTCTTTGACGGATGCTGATTACAACTGAGTCCAAGCTCTCAGTTGTGCTGTCTTTCTCAAGTGGTATTCAAGTGGTATCCAACTCCAACTGATGACAATTTACAAGTGGTATCTGACGAATGCTGATTACAACTGAGTCCAAGCTCTCAGTTGTGTTGATCTTCTCTGTGTTATCTCAGAACTGACAGATGGTACCTACTGGCAGACCTTATCTCTATTTGCAAAGGAAATGAGTCCCAGCTCTCATTTCGATGTTGCCAGCAAATGCCATCAGTCGAAGTTAAATTGGGTCCCAGCTCCCAATTTTCAAGTGATGTTGAGAAGTGGATTTCTTGAAGAAGATTATGCGGATTAAAATAGAGTCCCAGCTCTCAATTTTCTTTCTTTCAAGATATCAGCAGACAACTGGTGGATACTCCTCAACTGACGAAAATTGCCAGCACCAGTATGTGTATCAGTTGTCAACTGGTGAGGAGGCCAACCAGTTAGGGGGAAGTATGCGACTGGCACATCCCACTGACGATCAGTTGAGTCCCAGCTCTCAACTGACTATCTCTTGTCTTCGAAGAGTCGTGCCAGCTGTCGCAGAAAAGGCGGGATCGTTCAAATCCCGGTTGCGTGTACAGTCTTCAGAATTTAATGCGGCATTTAATGCCACATTTATTGTGCACAGTGACTGTGCAGTCAAACGATTGGTCTTCACCAATCAGGGAGCGCCACATCAACTCCACGTCGTGGCCCCCTCGTCAGCACGATCGCGCGAGTCAACACAGGGAATCGGGCCTGCTGATGACCGTCGATCCTCGCTTGCTGAGCATCAATCTTGGTCGTCTAATCCTGCATACCTTGAGTATAAATACCCGATCACTTCCTACGGGTTAATCTTTATGTTTCCCTGATTTCTGAACCCTATAATCTGATCATTTCTCTCAACCTTCCTTGAAATTTCCTGAATCTTGAATCCTTGAAGAAATGGCGTCTTCTTCCCAACCCCCAGCTGATAATCCTCCCTCTACATCATCTTCTTCGTCTGGTTCACCCAGACTTCCTCTAGCTGAAGCCCATATGCCTTCCTATACTGGCATAGTACAGATTGAAGATATAAACTATGCACTTCCTTTCGCTCGACTGGTTCAGTTGAACAAACCAGCGACCAGGGCGCAACTCTCCAACGCGCAAGTAAGGGCGGCACAGGTTCAGAAGGAGAAGATTCTGAACGCCAAGTTGGCCCGGAAGCACTATGGGGATGAACTCATGGAGATGGTCGACCGTGAGGGGCTCCGTCAGTACCTGACGACGGCGCCGGAGACCTTCCACCCACATTTGGTCGCGGAGTTCTATGCCCGGGCGGTGATCGCTGACGGGAGGCAATCATTCACAACCTCCGTCTTTGGCCACCTGATCACCGTCAGCGCCGACTACCTCGCCGAGATGTTCGGGCTGAGGAATGAAGGTATGGAGATCGCCACTTACTTCCATAACAATGTGGATGAGTTCCGAAGGAGGTGGGCACAATGGAAGAAGGAGGAAGTGTCGGAGTTCCGGACCGGGATGCGGAAGTCGGAAATGGAAGAATTTTGGCAGATGGTATGCGACATCGTTGTCAGGATGTTGCAATGCGAAGTCGGATCCTACGCCGAGCTGAGTCTGCGCAAATTTTCCGTGATGTGCGCGCTCGTCGACGGAGTGGAGGGCAACTGGGCTGAATTCTTCTTCGGTCGGTTGCTGGAGAATGTCGACCGCGATGTTATCGTGCCGACTGAGGGCAGGTTCGCGCACGCCGTCTCCTTTGGACTGAGGGTCAGCCATATTTTGGAGATGGAGCTCGGTGATGCTGTTGATCAGGGGGAACAGCTGGTGGGCTCTGATTACATTCCAGCCACCAAGGAGAAGGAGAAGCTGCCTCGCCCTGATTACAAGAAGCCGCGTAGGCTGAAAGGGAAGTCAGCTGTCGACCCTGCTGGTACTGTCTCCGAGGAGGAAGAAGAGGACAAGGGAGAGCAAGTGCCAGCGATGGCTCTCCCGCTGACGGAGGAAGCCAGGGCCGAACTTAAGCGGAAGCAAGAGACAGAAGGTCTCTTCGCTCAGATGGAGAAGGCAGTGGAGGGGGCCACTGGTATCCATCCCAGGGACGTTCGCATTGTCCCAGCTACCAAGCCTTCCCGCAAGAAGCCTAAGTTCTCTCACCACCAGCAGCCACCGCAAGCCGTGGCATATGATCCTGAGTCTGGGAAGATCTCCATCCCAGTTAAGCGCAATATTTTGGGCTTGACTCAGGAGGAGACGCTGGAGAAGATGACTCGCAAGCGCAAGCGAGTCATGACCAAGGCGCAGAAGGCTGAGGAGCAAGCCAAGAGGGCAAGGAGTGCTTCCTTGGTGAGGAAGAAACAGGCCAAATCAAGGCTCCGAGCTCTGCTGGCGAAGCAGAAGAGAGAGGCGGAGCTGGCGGCCAGGGATGAGCGCTTTGCTCAGATCAAGGCTGAGACTGAGGCCAGGCGCCAGAAGGAAATAGAGGAGCAACTGAGGCTGGCGACCAGGGGCAAAGGGAAAGCCCATGAAATTCCAAGTGCCAGCCGATCTGCACCAGCACCGCAAGGTGAGCTCCTTTCTGAAGAGACATTTGAACACCTGGTGGTGCTGGGCACTGACGAAGAGGTATTCAATCTGGTTGATGAATACAAGGAAGAGACTGCTGAAGTCCCTCCACCAGTGCAAGGGGATGGTGAAGGTGACGGCATCCCACTGGCTGCGCAAAGGGAAGCCAGTGGAGGAGTTGAGGTTGGCCCGCTGGCCGCGCAAGGGGAAGCCAGCGGAGGAGTAGAAGAACGGGCGACCACCCCGGTAAAACTGGCGGATTCTTCTGAGGATCAGGAGAAGGTAGTGGTGGAGGAGCAAGCCACTGAGATGGAGGTAGAAACTGGTGGCAAGGCTGCTGACAAGGCTCCAGTGATCAATCTTGAAGATGATGAGGAGCAGCCACCAGTAGTCCAGCGCTCTACTATCCAGAGGATGGAGCCCAAGGCTTTATTTCCAGATTTCGAGGCTGAGCTTAAAGCTCGTGCCAGTCGCCCCCGTTCCTCAGATGCTTCGACATCCACATCCGGGCGACCAGCGGCATCCTCCTCGACACCAGCACGTGCAGAGCCCCGTCAAAGGCAACCTTATATGCTGGGTGTCCACCATTACCATCAGATTGATGAGGAGACCTACCAGGCGCAAGTGACAGGAGTCCATAGGTGGGAGCGTCGCGGGGAACTGGCATTCTACAACTCAAGGATGCCAGAATTCTCCATGTTCCATATCATCCCCACCAGCGGCCTTCCCCACCAGTCAGTCTACGCCATGAGGATATATGATTGGTGCTTGCCGTTGCAGCCAGTAGAGTACTTCAATCGTACTCTGTACGAGTATGCTGAGAATATCTCAGTAGAAGTGGAGGACGTCGTCTATGAGGAGTTATTCGACGACTTCCAGGATTTGTGGAGAGAGAACGCGGAACTCTTCCTGGAGCTCCGGCGGTGGAAAATTTTCGACCGGTGCCACCGCAAGCTGACGGTGGAGAAGAGGGCGGTTCTTTATGCCAGGCTTGGATTGGGTTACTGGCGTGCGGAAGAGGAGTGGGCTAACTCCTTCATGGATACAGATGCTGATAGCCCCCAGCAGCTGTCGGTCAGGCGGATCAAGCGCCGTATGGAGAAAATTGCTACATACCGCAGGCTGACTGGTAGCTCCGGCCTTCCGCGACCAAGGAAAATCGCCGTACCTTTTCTCCAGTTCCACCGATCCAGCCGTGGCTACCAGATGATTTACGCGCTCAGACGCATTGTGATACTGGTAACTCTCCCGCCGATCCTCCCCTACTTTGGTATACTCTTCGACATGGCTGCCAGCGAGCTGCTGGTAGATCATCTGGTGGAGGAGGATCCATCCCGGAGTTGGTGGCTGATCCCTGCCGTCGCTGCTGTTCCAAATGTTGTGGAGCTGGAGCACATTGACTGGCAAGTGGAGGAGTTGGCAGTCCCAACAGATTCAGAGCAAGTCCCGCCAGCATCAGCTGAGATGCTGGTGGAGGAGTCAGTAGCAGCCGCTGCAGTCCCAGCAGAAGCATCAGCCGCTGCAGAGCCAGTAGTGGAGAGGCCAACTGGAGCTGCCACTGTGATTGCTGAGGCCTCATCTGGTGTGCCCTCTACTTCGATGGAGCTGTCAGCAGAACCTCTCTCCGAGGTCCATCCGCCTGCGCAACTGGTTGCTCTCATTGATGCCAGGATGGACCAGCGCTTTTCTTCCTTCCGAGCAGAGATGGCGCAACAAATGGAGGCCTTCACCTCTGGGGTGAACTCCTTTTTGGTGCGGATCCAAGAGGGGGAAAGGGCGCGAGCAGTCGCTGAGGAGGAGAGGGCTCGGCTTGCTGCGGAAGAGCGTCGCATTGCTGCTGAGGAGCGTTTGAAGAGGGAACAAGATATGGCGGCTCTTACAGAGATCTTGAGGAATTCAGCAAATCGCAGTCAATCACCTGGATCCTCATCTCAGCCATAGGTCTTGTACTCTTCATTTTTTTGTGTAAGTAATTTTGTACCAGTCTAGACTAGTCAGTTGTCCTTCCTGTACTTGTAATTTCACATCATTAATGGATTGATTACTGACGGGTTGACGACAATTTCTCATTGTCCAACTAATGTCTACTGATTTTTTACTTACCAGCTGAACTTACACATTTTGTGTAATCAGCACCAGCACTCCATTTGGTACTTGTTAATTCTAACCTGGCTCAGATCTTTACTTCATAACTTAATCGAGCAATATCTCTCCCAGTTTAAGGGGGAAGATTTTTAGGTTAGAGCTGATGTGAGGAAGTAGTTTCATGGGTTTAGATCTGATAGGTTTATTTGTAAAAACCCTGAAATACTTTGTAACTTTCCTCATCAGCTGAGTGCTCGCTGGTTAGGCTTTGATCGCACCAAAAAGGGGGAAATTGTTGGGAAAATTGTCTAAGTTTCCCTTCCCCAGTTGATAAGCTTAGATCTTAGATTTGGTGTTTAAGTGTTTTGGTGGATCAAATCCTAAGTCCAACCAGCGTCAGTTTGTCTCTAGAATAGCTCTAGTTCTCAAATGTAAAGTCCTGTTTAGGTCTTTTGAGTTGTAAGTCGTAGCTGATCAAGACTCATGCTGACACTGTTCATCAGCATGAGAAACTCTTACCTGGTGGAGGATTTCACCAGCAGACGACTGACAGACCCATGCTGACACTGTTCATCAGCATGAAGTAAAGAGCTAATGACTGGCTACTGTTCACCGGTAGGGAAGATTTCACCAGCAGGCGGCTGACAAATCTTACCAGCAGAATATGTGTTCTGGCTGACACTACTCACCAGCAGTGAAGCCACCAGTCATGGGAGATACCAAGAGTTAGCATCCAGACATTGGTAGACTCAGATTGTGCAAGCGCAGTCACCAGAAGAGACTGCCAGCACTAGATCACCAGTACGATCTACCAGTTGGATGTTACCAGCAGAATTCAAGATTCGCTCTCCCAAAGACTTAGAGACAAAAAGAAGATTCGTCGAGGAATAAACTGACAAGAGATGACTTTAAGGAGGATTCCTTAAAGTCCATCAGTTTCGAGACGCCAGTCGCGATTCCTCGTACTGACGAATAAGAGCCGTTCTGACATAAAGAGATCTATGTCAGATAAAGCCGACAAAAGCATGTCGCTTTCCGAAAATTCCTACCTGCCGCCGTCAGAAGGACATGCGAGGACAGGACCTTTTCCGGATGTGTCCAAACGGCTAGATTTTTGAATGGGATCCCCCCGGGCTATAAATACCTGGGATCCATCAACATTCATAACTCTTAACCTACCGAAAGAACGATCGCACTTATTGCCAGCAAGCAAATACTTTCGAGGCTTTTCTTAAAAGCTCTTCCGTGTGTCGATTATTCGAACACGAGACTCCAAGCTTCCAGCTTGTGAGTTATTGATCTCTTTGGTGCTCTTTCTCTCTCTGAGGAAGTTCACAGCAGTTCTAGAGCCAGCCAGCTCTTGAGCTATTACGGGCAGTTTGCCGTAAAGGAGTCACGTTCTTGGGAGAACTCAACACCCAAC
>JAPKLW010008974.1:0-12638 GCA_026898455.1 Plectranthus barbatus | reverse complement strand
GGGTTCATGATATGCCGGAGAATGGTTGTTTGTATTCTCACTACACAGACTTGCCTACTGTTGATCAGTTGCATATTTATCTTATGATGACGGACCTGGTTCTGAGCGATTCTGCTGATGATTACGTGAAGATCGCTGAGATTCTATTTGTCTACCGTATGCTGATGTGCTTCGATGGGAAGCGACACGTAGACCCCTGGGTTTATGCATTGGTGGAGAGACCTCACCAGTGGATAAACACTCATTTTGTGCATTTTGCTGATGTGAATCCGCTAACTATTTGCCTTAGATTAGATCATTACGTGGTAATTTTGTGCCGTATTCATATTCTTTTAGAAAATATTACATTTGGTTTGGTTTTGGGTTGTTTATGCAAGTTTCACGCACAATTGAGCCGTTTACAGGATATGACTGAGTACTAGGGATCCAATCAATGTTCGTTTGCATCAGAAAGAGGAAGAAGTGAGAAAAGACCGAACCCAAATACGTTTTAGGCCAAAATTCAGTGGAAACTCGTACCGAAAGCAGTTTATGTTCAAAGAAGTAGTCACTAATTTCTCCACAGATGGAATTCGAGCTAATGGAGCATGGCAATAGATATATTTTTGAGTTAGCTTTCCAATTCAACTGGAATCGGGTCAATCGGAGTTCGGGAGTGAAAGTTATAGCCAAAACCGTGAGACTGCGCAGAAGGGGCAAGGTTCGTTACATGAACGACGACTCAAAATACATAAACGGCGGTCGCCGAGCATGCAAAATGGGTCGCCGATCGTGCAATTTTTAGGAATTTTTGCACGGTTCAGGGATGGCGACCCGGGCACACGCTTGGCGGTCGCCATCGACGTCTTATGGGTCGCCGATCGTGATTTTTTGGGCGAAAATTGAACCAAATCCCATATCTTTTTGGATTGAAGAAGATAAGTATAAATAGAGGCTTCCAAGACTCAAAAACGACCCTTCCTCATTATTTTAGACCTTTCACCATATTATTTTAGAGTTTTTAGAGTTGGAGAAAGCCAGAACGGAGCAGAATCTAAAGAACGAAGATTGAAGACTTGGGATTGAAGACCACGGGTTTTTGGTTTCATGTTTTCCATAGTTTTGCATCTTCTTTTCTCTGTTTTTATGGAACTTAGTATGATTGGCTAAGTCCTCTGTGGAATCTAGGGTTTTGAAACTTGTTGACATTCATTCCATAGTTTATATGATTTAATTTTCCTTTTCCATTGATGTTTTAATTACGACTGGGGTTTTCTTTAATTACAAGATATTGGCCATTGATTGTAATTTGAATTGGTAATTTTTGAACCGAGAGGTCTAGATTATTGATTAAGATGCAGAGTAATTAAATTTGATAGGTCAATTGTCCGAGAGGAATTTGAACTGTTAAAGGGTTTTAAAATCTAAGATTTTATCAAGAGTAAAAGTCCTCTTGCACATCCGAGAGGAGTCACTAGGTCTTTTATTTCCAAGTTATGGTTTAGAGTCCGAGAGGATCACCTGATAACATAATTGAGATTAACTCACGTTTTTGGAAATTATATTGGAATCGAATTATATAAATGATTGTTTGATTGTTCTTCAAAGTTGATTACCCTAGAATCCTAGTTTCTCATATTTTCTTCACTCGATCTTTTTAATTAATTACTTTTCAAACTGCCTAGTCTAAATAAATCAAACTCTTTTACCGATGTGTCTAGATAGTAGTAAGATATTTGCGTTTTAGTGCTTGATTATATTTCGAGCCTGCAATCTTTGAGTTCGATAATTTATTACTTGCCTCTGCAGTGATCTGTACACTTGCCGCTATAGCGTGTTGCGAAACGAGCTATCAGTAGTATATGCGAACCAGGTCAAAGGGTCCAGCATTTGAACCCATAGATCCGAAAATCGAATCCACCTGCCGAAGGAATTCCACCAGAAGAAAGTTAGCATTCTCAATGGCTGACAATCAAGCAGCGCAAATAGCCGAGCTGCAGAGGCAACTGCAGGAGGTGAATTTGAGACTCCAAGAGCAGCAGCCTCCACAAGTGCCTTGGCAACCAACCATTGATGAGATGTATGAGCCTATGACTGGTAGGCATTGCCACGCTGATTTCGGGCTGAAGGTGGACACACCTAACTTTGAGCTGAAGACTGATCTGATTCATACTGCTCAACAGAACCAGTTTGGGGGATTACCGTCTGAGGATCCTCTTGTGCATGTCCAGTCTTTTCAGCTACTGTGTGATACAGTCAAGCAGAACCAGGTGCCGATTGAATACATCCAACTATGACTATTTTCCTTCACGCTACGTGATAGGGCCTTATCTTGGTATCTATCACTGAACCGCAGTACCATTACCACTTGGGAGGAGCTCTGTAAGATGTTCCTTATTCAGATCTTCCCACCCAGGAAGACTATCAGACTGCAGACTCAAATTGCCCAATTTAGGCAATTTTCTGGAGAGTCTTTATATGAGGCATGAGAGCGCTACAAGGATCTGCTGCGTGCTTGTCCCTATCATGGATTTACTGAGAAGCATCAAGTCTGTTACTTTTATGCAGGTCTTGATGATGAAACCCAGAAGCACGTGAGAGCTTCAGCTGGAGGGTCACTTACTGGCTAGACCTCCACAGGAAGGGTTGGAGCTGCTGGAGACTATGGCGAAGAGTGAGTACAACTGGCCAGCAGATAGGAAGGAGCGCCGAATAGCAGCAGTTGATGATACTAGGGACTTGGCTGCTGAGATCAAGCTAATGAGACAGGAGGTAGCCGCTTCTACCAAATCACTGGAAACCCGCCTTACTAAGCTAGAGAACAACATACCTCAACAGGGATTTGATCAGGGGGTTGAGATGCAGATGGAGGACGCTAACTATGTCAATAAGAGGAATTTCCAGAACAATAGGGGATATCCAGCGGGGAACATGACTTACCATCCCAACAACATGAATCACCCCAATTTTTCCTATGCCAATCCGAATAATGCGCTGCATCCCCCACCTGGTTTCTCTACAAACAACAGAGCTGCCAGTGAGCCTAAGGAGCCTAGCATGAGGGAGCTATTGACCCAGTTCATATCCATCTCCAATGCTAAGACTACTAAAATGGAGGGCAACATTTCTGAGCTACAATCTGGTATGGGGGAGATTGGAAAGCACATGAAGCAGATGGACACCCAGAATTCTCAGATTGCCCATACGGTTGGCAAGCAACACATTCCTGGACAGTTCCCCAGCAATACTATGGTGAACCCAAAGGACCACTGCAATGCCATTACTACTCGTAGTGGCAGAGGATATGAAGGGCCCTCTATGCCCGTTGATACACTTGTGCAACCTGAAGTTGTACAGCCCGCTCTTGTTCTTCATGAAGAAGAACAGATTCAAAAGAGTAAGGGTACTTGTCCTGATGACAGTACCAAACCAGTTGGTCCCGTCGCTGTTCCCTTCCCACAGCGATTCGCTAAGAAGCAAAAGGAGGAGAGATACAAGAGATTCCTGGAGCACATAAAAAAGATCCACATCAATCTGCCATTGATTGAAGTGGTACAGGAGATACCTGGGTACATGAAATTTCTGAAGGATATGGTCACCCAGAAGAAGCCCTTTGGCTCATTCAAAATAGTGAATTTGTTCGAAGAATGCAGCGCCATAATTCAGAAAAAGATGTCAGTGAAAAGGACTGATCCTGGCTGCTTTTCTATCACCTGCGTGATTGGGCGGCAGACTTTTGAGAAGGTACTGTGCGATTCAGGGGCCAACATCAATCTGATGCCCCTCTCCATTTTCAAGAAGCTGAGGATCGGGGATATCAAACCGACCACCATTAGACTCCAGATGGCTGACAGGTCGGTGAACTAACCTAAAGGGGTAGTAGAGAATGTGCTAGTGAAGGTGGGGAAATTTATTTTCCCAGCTGATTTTGTGGTCCTAGATATGGAAGAGGACCGAAATATTCCGCTGATTCTTGGGAGGCCTTTCCTCCACACTACTGATGCTCTCATAGATGTGAAGAAAGGAGAGCTTACTCTGAGGGTGAACGATGAGAAGATCACTTTCTCCATCTACAAGGCCATGGAGCGCCACGACTCAGATGACTGCTTTGAGGAGTGCGACATGGTACATGTTTTGTATCCCTATGACTCATATATTATTACTACTGATTCTTTAGATTATGGGGTGCAAAATTATATTTATTCTTGTAATGAGCTATATGATGCCTGTGATGAGCTGCTAGAGTCTGTTCTAGCAATTGATGGTGCAGGTGAAAAGAGCATAGTGGAAAGTGCTAATTTTATGAAGCTGAGGAGCGAGGAAGAGGAAGAAGAAGCTCGCAAGAAGGCTCTGATGCAGGAGGATAAAAAGGAGCCACCAGTATTGGAACTGAAACCCCTACCGGACCATCTAAGGTATGTCTACCTGGGCGAAAATGACACCTATCCGGTAATAGTATCTGCCACTCTATCTGCTAGTCAATTAGATAGATTACTGAGGGTTTTGAGAGACCACCAATCTGCTATTGGGTGGTCGTTATCTAACATAAAGGGTATTAGCCCTTCTATTTGTATGCACAGGATATTACTAGAAGATAGATACAAACCTAAGGTGCAGCCGCAGCGAAGGTTAAATCCTATCATGCAGGAGGATGTGCGAAAGGAGGTACTGAAGCTATTGGATGCTGGCATGATCTATGCCATTTCAGATAGTGAGTGGGTGAGCCCCACTCAAGTGGTGGCCAAAAAGGGAGGTACTACAGTCATCAAGGACGAGAGTGGCCAGGAGATCGCTCACAGGCCGGTTACTGGCTGGAGGATGTGCATCGACTACAGAGCACTTTACAGTGCCACTCGTGAGGACCACTTTCCTCTCCCTTTCATTGATCAGATGCTGGATAGGTTAGCGGGGTATGATTTTTACTATTTTTTAGATGGTTATTCTGGATATAACCAAATAGCGATAGCCTCCGAAGACCAGCATAAGTCTGCTTTTACTTGCCCATATGATGTTTTTGCATATAGACGCATGTCTTTTGGTTTATGTAATGCACCTGCTACATTTCAAAGATGCATGATGTCTATCTTTAGTGGGCTGGTAGAAAATATTATGGAAGTGTTCATGGATGATTTTCTGTGTTTGGTCATTCGTTTGATAATTGTCTAGAAAACCTGATTACTGTTCTACAGCGTTGTCAAGAAACTAACCTGGTTCTGAATTGGGAGAAGTGCCACTTTATGGTGCGAGAGGGCATTGTCCTCGGTCATAAGGTTTCTGCTGCAGGTTTAGAGGTAGATCGCGCCAAGATTGTGGTGATTTCCAAGCTGCCACCCCCCACCAATGAGAAGTCGGTGAGGAGTTTTTTGGGTCATGCAGGCTTCTACCGGAGGTTTATAAGGGAGTTTTCTAAAATTTCAAAACCTCTTAGTTCTTTGCTTATGAAAGATACAAAATTTGTTTTGATGAACAATGTTTGCAGGCTTTTGAGAAGTTGAAGTTGGCCCTCACTACTGCTCCAGTTCTTATCTCACCAGACTGGTCAGAGCCCTTTGTCTTGATGTGTGATGCTAGTGATACTGCAGTTGGGGCTACTCTGGGATAGACAAGGAACAAGATCCTCAGAGTCATCCATTATGCCAACAAGACTTTGGATGAAGCCCAGGTCAATTACACAACTATGAGAAGGAAATGCTTGCGGTGGTGTTCGCTTTCGATAAGTTTCGAGCTTATCTGGTTGGGAAAAGACGGTGGTGTATACGAATCATGCTGCGATCCGGTATCTGTTTGAGAAGAAGGAGGCAAAGCCGCGTCTGATCCGGTGGATCCTGCTGCTACAGGAGTTCGATATGGAAATTAAAGACCGCAAGGGGTGTGAGAATGTGGTAGCAGACCACTTGTCTAGGCTGGAGAATCCGGTGGAAGGATATGATCCTCGGATTCGAATTACTGAGGTATTCCCAGACGAGCAGCTGCTCGTAGCTGAGGAGGTAGATCCATGGTATATAGATCTGGTTAATTATCTGGTTGCCGGTGTTCTACCACCTGATCTGTCCTCACATCAGAAGAGGAAGTTCTTACATGACTGCAAGTTTTACTACTAGGATGAACCATTCCTCTACCGCCGTTGTGCTGATATGGTGATTAGGCGGTGCATCGGGATGCAAGAGCGAGAGCATATAATGGGGGACTGTCATTTGTCCCCATACGGGGGCCACTATGCGGCGAACAGGACAGCCATAAAAATCCTCACCAGCGGTTTTTATTGGCCTACTATTTACCGCGACTGTCAGAAGTTCGTGGCCAGTTGCGATAGATGCCAGAGGATGAGAAACATCCCGAAGAAGGAAGAGATGCCTCAGAAGTACATGCTCGAGATCAAGCCTTTTGATGTGTGGGGCATCGATTTCATGGAAACCTTCCTTAAGTACCATGAATATCAATACATCCTCTTAGCTGTGGATTATGTGACCTGGTGGGTTGAGGCTATCCCCACTGTGACTAGTGATTCGAAGGTGGTGCTGAAATTCTTATAGAAGAACATTCTAACTCATTTTGGAGCACCTAGAGCACTACTAAGCGATGGAGGGTCACATTTCAGGAATAAGTGGCTGGGGAGTCTACTGGCTAAATATGGAGTTCGCCACAAAATCACTTCTCCATATCATCCCCAGGCCAATGGACAAGCGGAGTTGGCCAACAGAGAGATTAAGTAGATCCTGGATTAATCTGTGATTTCCAGGAAAGGATTGGGCCACTTGCTTGGATGATGCTCTGTGGGCATACCGGACAGCATTCAAGACTCCAATAGGTATGTCACCGTACCAGTTGGTATTTGGGAAGTCATGCCACTTACCAGTGGAATTAGAGCATAGAGCATTCTGGGTAGTAAAGAAGATTAATTGGGATCTGAAGACTGCAGTTGAGCAGAGGTGTCTCCAACTAACTGAGCTTGAAGAATTCCAGACTGAGGCATACGAGAGTTCAAGGCTGTACAAAGAGCGCGCCAAGAAATTCCATGACCAGTGCATTCACAACCGCGACTTCACTCCAGGGAATCAGGTACTCATTTTTATTTCTCGTCTCCGGTTGTTCCCCGAAAAACTTAAGTCTAAATGGACTGGCCAGTATCTGATTCAAAAATTTAATTTTAATGGCACTCTAGATTTACTTGGGTCTGATGGCACGAAATTTACTGTTAATGGTCATAGAGTCAAGACATATGTCCAATCTGAGTCTGTGTCATTTGTATGCGAGCTCCACCAAGCAGATCCTTAGGATATGTACTGTTGTGTCTAGCTACAGACATTAAATAAAGTATTTGTTGGGAGGCAACCCAACCTTTATTTATTTTTATTTGCATTTTTTTGGTTGTTTTTGGTGTCTTTCTACCCCATTTTCCACAGTTTACGTTCACTTTTGGTTGTTGAGTTTATTGGGTGCAGGAAAGGAGATCAAAACGCGAGGAATTGCTAGAAATTGCAACTTCGGTGACCCGTTCACACACTCGGCGATTGCCATATGTGAGTCGTGGGTCGCCAAGTTCGTTGTCAAAAGAATTAGGTTCAAAGCAAACTCGGCGATTAGTAAACAAAATCAGCGATCGCCGATTTCGTTGATTGAGTCTCCGAGTTTGCAATTTTTTATTTTTGACTTCGGCACACAATCGGCGATCTGTTTACATTTTTGGCAATCATCGATTTTGTAAACAGATCGCCGAATCCGTAATTCCGCGATATTTTGTTTCAGCACAACTTCGGCGACCCAGCTCAATTTCGGCGATCGTCGAACGGGTTCTAGGTCGCCGATTTTGTAAAAGAATACAGTTTTTAAATCTAAATCCCTCTTTTCCCCCACAGTTTTTACTCTCTTTCTCTACAACCTTCACAAACCCACGAAAACTCTCTCTAAAATTACCACCACCACACTTCAAATCTCACAAATCCCCCTTGGATACTACATACCCACATCATTGTCGACATTCCTCTCCGAGTAGTTTTTCAAATTTCGTCCAAATCATGGAATCCCCAAATTCCTAGGGTTTTCATTTTCTTCCATTCTTGTTGCACATCCAAGGTAAATTTTGTATTCCCTTTTATCTACTCGATATTTAAGTTATTACTTCTTGTTACGTTGTATTAGTTGAGTTGAATTTTGAGATTTATGTTTGAATTTGTTTGATAATCATTAATTGTATTGAGAATTGATGTTGCATTGAATCCCTTATGCGATTAGTATGATTATGAGTTGTTCATATTGGCATGTTTAGATTTTAAATGTTAATTTGGGGCTCAAATTTTAAATATGTTTCATAATTGGCCTAGGGCTTGGTTATTGGGGTCCATGGGTTTGATTTATTTGTTTTATATGTTCTTCTAAGCCATATTAAAACTGTTAATTACATGCATTAGTTGAGTCACTTTGGTTCTGTATTCATTTAGGATAAAGTCTCATTTGCACATGAAAGTTGCTCGAACTTGGGGGATGTGTGATTTGATCCTGACGTTAGGAATATTGGATAGCATTTATTCTACTAATTGGAGTTGAGTTGGTGAACTTAGACTTAGCTGAATCTAGGGGATTTATTTCTCTTGTAAGTTTAGTATTTCAATTGTTTTCTTTTGTTTATTGGTTTTGATATATAATTTTGTTATGCAGGATTTATATGGCACCTCGACGTCGCCCAGAGCCAACTAGGCCGGAAGCATATGGGATCCAACTCCGGGGGTTGGAATTACATGAGAAATTCAAAGCTTTGTCTGAGAAAGGGGTTGAAGGAACTCGGTATGCAGATGTTGATGCTCTGCGGACACTAGGATTGTATGATTATGTCAAGGAGCTCTTCTCGAACATTGGTTGGGGCCCCATTCTGGATCTCGATGCCCCAACCTACAAGCACTTCACTTTGGAGATATTGAGCACCTTTGAGCTCACAACCACGGGCCTGAACACACCGATAGGGGCCACCTTCAGAGCCCTTGACGAAAATCGCACCATCAAAACTAAGGAAATAAATAGGGCATTCGGGGTCCCCAACATTGGAGTGTACACCAAACCTCGTGGGTTTGATGCTAAGGTTTTCTGGCCCCACATCTGCACTGACGGCGGTCCGGAATGGGAATCCGGCCGTTGCAAGGCATCAATGATCCGGAACCCTGTTTTTTGGATTATTCAGCGCATTTTGGCACACACCCTGTTTGCCAGAAAAGGCAACAGCTCCATGCGGGATGTGGAGCTCATGGTGATGTTCTGCATGCTACATCAGCAGCATTTGAACTTTGCCCAGCTATTTCTACTACAGTCCAGTCGGGCAGCCTCAGCCAGCCGTGGGCCGATTTACATTGGGGGGCTGTGGACTCACATTTTGCTTTCAATGGGTATTGCCCCCGGGCGACATCAGGCTGAGCCACTGACAAAGCTCACTATAAAGAAATTGGTCGACCTTCGATTCATTCAGATTGGTCACCCTCCCTATCTCCTCTACCAGCATGCACCGCCATACTTTCCACTGTCGAATCCCGAGCTCACTAACATAGGGATTCAACGCTACCGCAACAACTGGAAGTTGGATACACTGGCCCACTTGGAGGCGATTCAGGCCACGGGGGCCACGAGTGAGAGGCATCCCCATATTCGTACTGATGAGGGGGCGCTTGAGGAGGATGCGGGAGGAGATGAGCATGAGGAGGATGCAGGCGGCGCTGAGCATGAGACTGACCGGGAGTAGCCCGACGAGCAGCCGTGCCGTATAGAGCGGGGGGGACCTCCTGGAGGAGCCAGGGCGAGTCCTCTATTTACTATGAGCGTCGCACACATCGTGTGGCTTTCGAGGAGCGACTGAGCCACTTGGAGCAGCAATGGGGGGATTGGAACGCTCAGCTCCAGACCTTATCTGCCGCTCAGACTACATATGCTACCGAGTGCCGCTTTTTTTAGGAGGAGCAGCGCCAGGAGTGGACAGCCCAGAGATCATTTGAGGATGCCCAGCGTGAGTAGTGGACGGCGCAGCAGTGCCATTTTGAGCAGGAGCGGGAGCAGTGGCAGCGCCAGCAGGAAGCCGAAGAGCAGATGCGCCAATTCATGGGCCGCTTCCCGCAGTACTGGCCACCGTCGCAGTGAGGTACATCGAGGTTTCACACACATCTCCGTGATCTTTTTCCCACAAACTTTCTTTCCTTTGTATCAAATAAGTTTGGGGGAGGGGGATGTGATCGGGCGATGTGTGTTTCTCCCTTCTCTATCTTTTCATGTATCTGCTCCTACTTGTATTTGATTTGAGACTGCATTTTTTGTACTAATTTGTGAACTAGTAAACCGTTGTATTTTTTTTTGTTATTTACTTTCCATATTTGCTTTAGTTTAGTTGAGTTTGGGTCTGTAATTGGGAGCTCTATTATCTAATGGTATTGTAATGGGATCAAAATTGCTTGGTTTGTGTTTTATCTGCGTTATTGATCAAGTTTATGATGACAATGTTTCTTTCTCGTGAGACCTATACTGATAACTTGCACATGAGTTGATAAGGTGTAGACTTTTACAGAATTGATTTTTGGCCTTTAGGACATGCTTATAGCTTGTGAGAATTTGAGCCTGTGATTCGGTTGATTGAGAGAATGTCACTGTGAACTGTACCTCTAGAACTTGCTCTAGTTTCTGTCTCAAAACTGCAGTAGGAATGTCAAGGACTTAGATATGATCTTAGGTCATCATTTTATTAGCCTCATTAAACCCAAACACTAACCCACTACATTCTCCCTTGCTAAACCCGTTGAGCCTGAATGCCTTTTCTTTCTTAAGCCGGATGATAGGAGGTGTGGATAGAAGTGTATGGGTATCTGTTGATGTTAGGAGGTGAATCTGCATTAGTATATGAGTACATAGTCTAAAAGTCTTGAGTATGGACAATATATTTCAATTTGCTTTTAGATATAAGTTGAAAAAAAAAGAGAGAGAGAGAACTGCCAATGTTTGGCCTGATAAAGTGTACAAAGAGTGCACGAACGTCCTTTGTTTGAGTCATTTTATACTCGTAGTATATATATATATATATATAAGTTGTGTTAATAGACTATATAAGTTAGTCAGTCAATAAATGAGTATGGTATGTGATGAGGAGATAGTTTGTGTGAATGAAGTTATAAGGATGAATTTGTTTAGTCACTTAGCCAAAAATTCCATACCTTCACCAATGTGCCTACATTAGAACCTAAAATAAAGACCTTTTTTATCTTTGTTCTAGCATTCCCAAAGTCAGTAGAGAGTCTAGACAATGAGGAGGCATATGGTAGGGAAGTTGTACAGTTGACAATTTGAGAGTATACACTAGCCTTTCTTACTATTTGAGCGAAATATGAGTGATACACTATCTTGTGAGAAGCAGACTCCTAGAGGTCAAGATTGAAACAATTTTGTTTGCATTGAATTGATGATTATTGTAGTGTTGGTGTGGGAATCAGAACCCCTTTTGTGTCTGAAACGATTGATGATCAATTAATGCACCCCTCGTGTTTATCTTTTTCTTTTAATTGTTTTCCTCATTGTTCGAGGACGAACAATAGTTTATGTTTTGGGGGTTGATAAACACTCATTTTGTGCATTTTACTGATGTGAATCTGCTCACTTTTGACCTTAGATTAGACCATTATGTGGTATTTTTATGCATCATTCATATTCTTTAAGGAATTATTACGTTTGGTTTGGTTTGTGGTTGTTTATGCAGATTTCACGCACAATTGAGCTGTTTACAAGATTTGACCAAGTACTATGGGGCCAATCGATGCTAACTTGCATCGAAAAAAGGAAGAAGTGAGAAAAGATCGAAGAAAAAGTCGAATTCCAGTTCGTGACGGAATCGGCGATCCAAAATGCAAAATTGGCGATCGCCGAAATTGTAATTGGGTCGCCAATTTTGTATTTCCACCCATTTTGTTACAGTTCTATCGGTGACCTACGGTGGATAACCCCGATCGCCGATCGTGTTTTATGGGTCGCCGAACGGGTTATTTTGACGAATTGTTGGCCCAAATCACGTATCTTTTCAGATTTAAAGAGGCTAAGTATAAATTGAGTCTCCCAACTTGTAAAAAGGACTTTTGAACGTGATTTTAAAGAATTTTCCTCTGGAGAAAGCTGGAGCAAAGGAGACTTGAAGAGCAAGATCGAAGACTTGAAGATTGAAGACCTCGGATTTTGGTTTCCATGTTTTTCGATTTAATGACTCTTTACTTCTTTGTTTTTGTGGAATTTAGCATGATTGGCTAAATCCCTTTGTGGATTCTAGGGTTTTGAAACTTGTTGAATTATTCCGTCATTTATATGATTTGGTTTTCTCTTTTCATTGACGTTTTAATTATATCTGAGCTTTTCTTTAATTACGAGATACTGGTCATTGATTGTAATTTGAATTGGTAATTTTTGAACCGAGAGGTCTAGGTTATCGATTAAGATGCAGAATAATTAGATTTGATAGGTCAATTATCCGAGAGGAATTTGAACTATTGAAGGGTTTTTCAATCTAAGGTTTTTCTTAAGAGTAAAAGTCCTCTTGCGCATCCGAGAGGAGTTATTATGTCTTTTATTTCCATGTTATGGTTTAGAGTCCGAGAGGGTCGCCTGATAATATTTATGAGATTAACTCACATTTTGGAAATTAAACTGGAATC
>JAPKLW010008972.1:0-12639 GCA_026898455.1 Plectranthus barbatus | reverse complement strand
TGTTGGGAAATCTGGCTAAGTTTCCTTTCCCTCAGTAGCACTCATAGAAATGTTGTGATTTTGATTAAGGGGCGGCGCACGAATCACAAGGCTATTTGTTAGATCATAGTTTTGGTGCATCAAATCCTAAGTCCTACCAGCGTCAGTTTTGTCTCTAGAATAGCTCTAGTCTCAAATGTAAAGTCCTGTTTAGGTCTTTTGAGTTGTAAGTCGTAGCTGATCAAGACTCATGCTGGCTACTGTTCACCAGCATGAGATGTGCTTACCAGTTGAGAGAAGTCTCACCAGCAAAAGCGACTGACAAAGACTCATGCTGACACTGTTCATCAGCATGGAGTAGAGCTATTGACTGGTTACTGTTCACCAGTTGGGAAGATTTCACCAGCAGGAGGCTGAGAAATCTTACCAGCAGAATATGTGTTCTGGCTGACACTATTCACCAGCGGTGAAGCCACCAGTCACGGGAGATTCCAAGAGATAACATCAGACGAATTGGTAGACCTTGATTGTGCTAAGAAAAGTCACCAGCAGAGACTGCCAGCACAAGATCACCAGTATGATCTACCAGTCGGAGGTTATCAGCAGAATTGAAGATTCGCTCTCCCGAAGACTTAGAGACAAAAAGAAGATTCGTCTGAGGAATTAACTGACAGAGTATGACTTTAAGGGAGGATACCTTAAAGTCTATCAGTTCAAGACACCAGTTCCAATTCCTCGTACTGACGAATAGTGCCGTTCTGACATAAAGAGATCAATGTCAGATAAAGTGGACAAAAGCATGGCGCTTTCCGGAAATTCCTACCTGCCGCCGTCAGAAAGACATGGGAGGACAGAGACCTTTTCCGGATGTGTCCAAACGGCTAGAATATTTGAATCGAATCTCGCGTCTATAAATAGGTCGGAACAACCAACATTTAAGACGCTTGCTTCCATCAACATTCAATACTCTTCACCTACCGAAAGTCTGAAATTTATTACGCTCAAGCAAGTAGAAGTGCAAACACTTTCGAGGCCTTTCTAAAGGCTATCCGTGTGTTGATTTATTCAAACACGAGACTTCAAGCTTCCAGCTTGTAAGTTCAGATCTCTTTGGTGATCTTTCTCTTCCGAGGAAGTTCACAGCAGCTCTTGTGCCAGCCAGCACCTGAGTTATTACGGGCTTTTGCCGTATTAAGAAGATACGTTCTTGGGAGAACTAAACACCCAGTGAAGCGGTGGAGGTTGAAGTGACGTGCTCGCACTCCACCAGCTGATCAGAGTTGAAGAAGGAATCAAGACCGGGAGCGGTTGATCTAGCGAAGTGGTGGACAAGGGTCGCACCAGCTAGAGATAGATCGTAGGCAACTTGTACCTGATTACTCTATAGTGAATTTCCAGTGCTACGACTGGAGAGTGGACGTAGATCAGTTGATCGAACCACTATAAATCCTTTGTCTTTTATCAGCTTTCTGCATTTCATACTGATTTAAAACCCAGCACCCAAGTGCTGGTGTATTTCCTGAAAACTGATATAATTGTGCAAACAAGGTTAAATAAATTCTAAGTCTTGAGCTACCAGCTGACGAGCCAGTCGCCAGTCAGCTGTGTACGCAAAGTGCAAGTTGACTTACCAGCTGACAAGGTCCCAGTCAGCTGAGTAACCAGCAGAGTGCAAGAAACGATTAAACACATTTTCCGCTGCCAAGTTATACCCTGATAAATCGGGACCAACAAGTGGTATCAGAGCAGTCGGTTCTTATAGACCGATTGTTTCTGAGTCGCTTAGGACCGAGATCCACGTTTCCTTGCGCTCTTTTGTTAGTCTGTTGTTTAGCTCAGGTACACAAAGATGAATAATCCGAAGCTACTCGACTACAAGACTGTGAAGCATGATATATGGCGAAAGAGGTCGCTCATTTCTCTGAAGAGCATCCATCCAGAAATGAAAGATGTGCTGGAGAAAGGGCCAATTGAGATCACCATGACATAGCACCAGCTAGGAGATCGTCCAGCTGCTGAGATCCCAAAGCCTCAAGGAGAATGGAACGCCGAGGACAGGAAGCGGAATCAGTTGGATTCCATTGCTCACGAGTTAATCCTGGCTTCTCTTCCAGAGTCGCTGATGGAGGAAGCCCTTCAGTTTGACAATGCCAAGGGAGTATGGGATTATCTTGATAGTCTGGGTCAAGAAACTGATCAAATGAAACGCAACAAATTGCAGGTTGCGGTGGACAAGTATGAGTCCTTCCAGATGCTGCCTGGAGAAACCATCAAGGAGATGGAGGCGAGATTCAACGCCATCGTCAGCGAGCTAAAGTCCCTGGACAGGACGTATTCAAATGAAGATCTTAATGCCAAGATCCTGTCCAAAATGCCCAAGGAGGACTGGTTCGTGAAGACCACAGCTCTGAAGGAGAAGGACCTGTCCAAGATGACTCCCAAGGAGTTATTTGCTCAGTTGCAGGCACACGAGTGGGATATCCAGATGGTGAACAAGAATGAGGCCATCAGGAACATGGGATCCCCCAGCGTTAAAGCTCAAGACGAAGCTTATTTCGTCAAGAAGGACTTCAAATGGAAGCACAAGAAGCCCCTTCATGCTGACAGACCTGCTGCCCAGCACAACCAGCAGAAAGAGATCCCAGCCACATTGGGATCTAACTCAAAGGACAGCGAGGGCTCTATCGCTGACCTTGAGCAGCAGATGAAACGACTGGCTGTCCTTCTGGAGAAAGCCAAGTCAAAGCAGGGAGTATCTCTGAGCTCAACTGACGGAAAATTCGTCAAGAGAGCTCCCCGTGCTTGCTACCAGTGCCAATCCCCTGATCATTTAAAGTTTGAATGTCCACAGGTGGACAAAAATGAGCGGGAAAGGCTAAAGAAGCTCTTTGAAGAGCGCGCCTCCAAGGCCGTTGCCAAGGCTATGCTGACCAGGACTGAAGTGCCTGACATACCCGACCATGATGATGGGGAGTATGAGTCAGACGAAGAGTCAGAAGAGGAAGCTCTACTGGCGCTTATGGCAGCCTTCGGAGAAGAGTCAGCAGAAGGAAGTGCTGACAGTGAAGAGGCACTTGCTGCTGATGATCAGGTACAATCATCAGCTTCTCCAATGCATATCATGCCTTCTATCAGTTTAGACGATTCTGAGTCGCATTGCTCCGACTCAGAAGCTATCACAATAGACATTCTTCAAAAAGAATTTTTAAAATTTTATGAAATAAAGAATGTCTTGGCTGGCGAAAATGCTTCGCTGAAAGATAAAATTTCTATTTTGACCGAGGAGATTGAAAAATCGAGGTCAGTCAGTGAAGAGCTAGTCACTTTGAAAAAGACTCACTTTGAGTTGCTCCAAAATTTTCAAATTACAAAAACTGAGCGAGATAATTTTCACAATCTCGTTCTGGAGCAAGAAAATAGAATAAATTTTCTAAATAAAGGCTCAAAAGACTTGGAAGCAGCTCTAAGTCATTGGAGAAAGCCTTCTGATAAGTCCGGGCTGGGATTTACAAAAGATTTGAGCATAAATCAGCCCGAACAAATCAGTACTGGTAAGGGTAAGGGCCAACTGGTAAATGCATCAGCACCAGCTGGTAATACCAGTCAGTCCCGAATGGCTGATCAGCACAGGAATAATAAGACCAGATACATAGGTGAGTCATCACGACAAAATCCTCAACTGGCAAGATCCTCTGCTGACAGGACGCCAGCATACCCGAAGACGCAGACTAAGCCGAAATATTCTAAGGCAAGGAAGTCAGCGTCAGCTGCCAGTGGAATCCGACAGCCAGCACCAGCTGTCCAGAGATTCCACGCCCAACCTTACAAGTATGCCAGTTGCCAGCATACTTACAAGGGATCCAAATCTCAGCGGAATACTGAGAGAAGGATATTTCCCGATAGGAGGAACACCTATCGGAGGCCTGAGCCCAATCAAAACCTTTTCTCAAGGGCTGGGAAGGCTAACCATCGTGGTCCACAATTCCAGAGACCACCAAGGCAACACAAGCGGTCGGAAAGTAATTTCCGACACCCTCGGAGGCAGAATACTTCCCGAGGAACTGCACACACAGCCACACCTTCCAAAAACAAATCCATGCATTATTTTAAAAGGAAGGGAAAGGCCACAAGTGATGTCAGCAAGGGTAACACCGAGCTGAAGATTACTCAAGTCTGGATTCCAAAAGGAATGATCCAGAGATCTAACCCTGCAGGACCCGCTGATGATCGGGGACCTAAATGATTTCATTTTCTTGCAGGAACAGGGTCATGCAACACAGCTTCAGAGATCGAGCGAGTGGATCATAGATAGTGGTTGCTCGGCTCACATGACTGGTGAGGAGTTCCTATTTTCTGAGCTCACCAAGGTCAGAGGACCTCCAGTTATTTTTGGTGATAACTCCAAGGGCAGAGTTATCAGCAAGGGCTGCATCGAGAAGGACGACGTCAGAATCGTGAATGTATCCCTTGTCACCAATCTGAAGCACAACCTCCTGAGCATCAGTCAGCTGTGCGACAATGGTTATACCATTGTGTTTGACAAATCAGGATGCCAGATCAAGAATGAAGAGTCTGGCGAGACCAAGCTGAAAGGTGTCAGGAAAGGAGGTCTCTATGTTGTTGACTGGCAAAGCGGGAAGACTGATACATGCTTTGTAGCCACCAGTTCCATGGAAACTAACTGGCTGTGGCACAAAAGGTTAAGTCATCTAAATTTCAAAACTATTAATTATCTAACCAAGCATGATCTTGTAGATGGTCTTCCCAAGGGCGGGTTCAAGAAGGAAGGAATTTGCAAAGCTTGCCAGCAAGGCAAACAAACTAGGAAGTCCTTCAAGAACCAGTCGCCAGTCTGCCCCAGTACCAGTCAGGTACTCGAGTTGTTACACATGGACCTGTTTGGACCAGTAACACCGCAAACCATTGGAGGAAGACGATATTCGCTGGTGGTAGTCGATGACTACTCGCGTTACTCATGGGTAAAGCTTCTCAGAACCAAGGATGAGGTGAAGATCATTCTTCCAGAGTTGATCATCCAAGCTCAGAAACAGAGAGAAGCTGTGGTAAAGCGAATTCGATCGGACAATGGGACTGAATTCTGCAACAGTCTGCTGATGGATTTTTGCGCGGAGGCCGGGATCAAGCATGAGAGATCTACTCCAAGGCAACCGCAGCAAAATGGACTGGCAGAACGTAGGAACAGGACGCTGAAAGAAGCGGTCCGGTCCATGCTGGCTGAGTCCGGTTTGGGACAGAGTTTCTGGGGAGAAGCGTTGGTGACTGCCTGCTACACTCAGAATAGAAGCGGGATCAACGTCAGACTCCAGAAAACTCCCTACGAAGTATATTTTGGTCGTAAGCCTTCTATAACTCATCTTCGTGCATTCGGTTCACCATGTTATATCCATAATAATGGGAAGTCGAAGTTAAATGCTTTCTCGTCTAAGGCTGATGAGGGTGTGTTTGTCGGATATGGACATCCCTCTCACAAGGGCTATAGAGTATTTAACAAGACTACCCAGCTTGTGGAAATAACATGCAATGTTGTTTTTGATGAAGCTACTTTAGTGCGCAGGACCTTACGCCAACTGGCTGAAGATGTTCCTGAGGTCGAGGATGTCAGCAACCAGTTGGGCAGGAATTCTTCCGATGCTCAACCAACTGGTTCGACTAGACCTATGACTGGATCATCTTCACAACCAGTTCCCTCAGGTGCCCATCAGCAACCTGAGAGGGTCGGTGATGCAAATGACCTTGCTGAGACCTTACACTCAATCTCCCTGAGTGGAACTAGCAAAAATCAAGGGGGAATTCCGACTGGAATCTTTGAGCCAGAAGACAACGATGAACCAGCTGGAATGGAGGTACCAGCTGATGCTGACAACATTGGTGAAGGTTCAGGAAGCCAGTCAGACGAAGAAGCTGATGAAGAAGTTCCAACTGGTGATCAACAACCAGTTGTAGTTCCAGTTCCGACTGGTGATGTTCAACCGCCAGTTATTCTTCCAGCTCCGACTGGTGGAAATGTGGAAGCACCAGTCGCCAGGACAGATGAACCAATTTCACAGCCAGCACCAGCAGTCGTTGGTCCTCCCAAATGGCTGAGGGATCACCCATTCGATGCTATTCTCGGTGATCCGGAAGGTTCTGTCCAGACTCGACACGGCAGTGCGCTCCTGAGTTGTTTTATCTCTCAAATGGAACCTACTTCCATAGGAGTGGCGCTCGAATCTGCCGATTGGATTAATGCCATGCAAGAAGAGCTTGCTGAATTCACTCGCAATAACGTTTGGGACTTGGTGGAGAGACCATCACATCAGTCAGTGATTGGCACCAAGTGGGTTTTCAAGAACAAGCGAGATGAAACTGGCACTGTAGTCAGAAACAAAGCTCGATTAGTCGCCAAAGGTTACAGGCAGTGTGAAGGGATCGATTTCGATGAGACCTTCGCACCAGTTGCAAGAATGGAGGCGATACGGCTGTTCCTTGCTTATGCAGCGTATCACGGCTTCACGGTGTTCCAGATGGACGTGAAGAGCGCCTTCCTGAATGGCGAGCTAAAGGAGGAGGTTTATGTCGAGCAACCTCCAGGCTTTGAAGTTGGCACCAAAGTGTACAAGCTGAGAAAGGCCCTGTATGGATTGAAACAGGCGCCCAGGGCTTGGTACGAAACGCTGTCACAATTCCTCACCAGCAATGGATTTCGGAAAGGGAAGATTGATAGGACTCTCTTTCTTCTCAAGGATGGTGGTGACATGCTAATGGTGCAGATCTATGTAGATGACATCATATTCGGTTCAAGGAATATAACTCTCTGCGAGAAGTTTTCTCAACTGATGCAGACATCATTTCAGATGAGTATGATGGGCAAGTTGACATACTTCCTAGGCCTCCAAGTCCAGCAGTCAGCTGATGGAATTTTTATCAGCCAGCGGAAGTATACCAAGGAGTTAATTCAGAAGTATTGCCCAGAGAAAACTAAGTCCCTCAGAATACCTATGAGCACCAGCTGTCAGATATTTCTTGATGAGCAAGGTGAATCAGTTGATCTTACCATCTACAGAGGTATCATTGGATCACTTCTCTATCTCACAGCCAGCAGACCCGACATTTCGTACTCAGTCGGAGTGTGTGCCAGATTTCAAGCCAATCCGAAAAGGTCACACATGGAAGCTGCAAAGAGGATAGTGAAATATCTGAAGGGGACTGAATCTCTTGGAATATGGTATCCCAGAAATGATGAGCTTACACTCATTGGATATTCAGATTCAGATTTTGCTGGATGCCGTATAGATCGAAAGAGTACCAATGTACGTGTCAGTTTCTAGGACACAAGCTAATCAGCTGGTTTAGCAAGAAGCAGCACTCAGTTGCTACTTCTACCACTGAGGCTGAGTATGTTGACGCTGCCAGTTGCTGTGCTCAAATTATTTGGATCAAGCAACAACTGGAGGATTATGAAGTGGACACTGGCTGTGTTCCCATCTATTGCGACAACAACAGTGTTATGTGCATCACGAAGAATCCGGTTCATCACTCTAGAACCAAGCACATAGATATTCGACATCACTTCATACGTGATCATGTCGAGAAGAAGGATGTCAGCGTGGACTACATCAGAACTGAAGATCAACTGGCTGACATCTTCACCAAACCTCTGCCAGAAGCAAGATTCAAGGAGTTGTGCATCAAACTCGGTCTTTTGGAGATTGATGCGAGCCCAAATGATGAGGAAGAATGAGTCCCAGCTCTCATTCTGTTCTTGATCTTCTGGAGGACGCTGATTACGACTAAGTCCAAGCTCTTAGTTGTTTTTATTTCAGTGGTATCTCTATTTAACTGGTGGTACCTACTGGCGGATCTCATCCCTCAAATGTCTAAGGAAATGAGTCCCAGCTCTCATTTCAAGTTGCCAGCACAAACCATCAGTTGAAGCGAAATTGGGTCCCAGCTCCTAATTTCAAGCGATGACGAGGAGTGGATTTCTTGAAGAGAAGATTATGCGGATTGAATTGAGTCCAAGCTCTCAATTCTCTCTCTAGTTGTCAGCAGACAACTGGCGAATATCCACGACTGGTGAAAATTGAGTCCCAGCTCTCAATTTATCAGTTCTCAAGTGCCAGTCGTAAGTACCAGTTGTCAACTGGTAAGGAGGCCATGCTGACAGGGGGAAGTGTTCAACTGGCATATGCTACTGATGACCAGTTTGCCAGCTGTCGCAGAAAAGGCGGGATTGTTCAAATCCGACTTGCGTGTACATCCCTCAGAATTTAATGCGGCATTTAATGCCACATTTAATGCGCACAGTGTCTGCGCAGTCCGACTCTTGGATGCCACCAATCGCTGCGTGCCACGTCAGCTCCACGTCGAAGCCCACGTCAGCACGACCGCGCACGTCGCACAGGGAACCGGGCCTGCTGATGACCGTCGATCCTCGCTTGCTGAGCATTGATTCTGGACGTCTGATCCTGCATGGTCCTTTGTATAAATACCCGATCACTTCCTACGGGTTAATCTTTATGTTTCCCTACTTTCAGAACCCTATCTTTCAAAATTCTCTCATCTTCCTTTGAGATTTTCTGAACTTTGAATATTTCTGAAGTCATGGCATCATCGTCTCGACCTACAGCTGATAGTCCATCTACATCATCCTCGTCTGGTTCACCAGACCTACCACTCGCTGAAGCTCATATGCCAACATATACTGGCATAGTAAAGATAGAGGATATCGATTATACTTATCCATTCGCCCGACTGGTTCAGCTGAACAGGCCGGCGACCAGGCGCCAGCTATCTAACGCGCAGATTAGGGCTGCTCAGGTCCAGAAAGAGAAAATATTGAATGCGAAACTGGCCCTGAAAAATTTCGGGGAGGAGCTGATGGAGATGATTGACCGAGAAGAGCTCCGACAGTACCTGACGGCGACACCCCAAACTTTTCATCCACACATGGTAGCCGAGTTCTACGCTCGGGCCGTGATTACTGACGACAGGAAGTCGTTCACTACTTCAGTGTTCGGCCATCTGATCACCGTCAACGCCGAATACCTCGCCAATCTCTTCGGGCTGAGGAATGAAGGAAAGGAAGTGGCCACGTATCATCAGGATGATACGGTGGAATTCAGGAAGAGGTGGGCGCAGTGGAAGAAGCCAGAAGTCACTGCCTTCCGGACTGGCATGAAGAAGTCCGAGATGGAGGAGTACTGGCAGATGGTGTGCGACATTGTAGTTCGCATGCTACAATGTGAAGTCGGCTCGTACGCCGAGTTGAGCCTGCGGAAGTTCTCCGTGATGTGTGCCCTGGTGGATGGAGTTGAGGGCAACTGGGCCGAATTTTTCTTTGGCCGGTTGCTGGAGAATGTGGCGCGGAACTCCATCGTGCCAACGGAAGGGAGGTTTGCCCACGCCGTATCCTTCGGGCTGAGGATCAGCCACATCCTGGAGATGGAGCTGGGTGATGGAGTGGATCAGGGGGAACAGCTGGTTGGTTCAGACTTCATACCAGCCACGAAGGTTAAGCTGCCCCGCCCAGATTACAAGAAGCCACGAAGGCTAAAAGGGAAGTCAGGAGTGGACCCTGCTGAGGTCGTCTCTGAGGAGGACTCAGAAGATCTGGGAGAGCAAGTGCCAGCTGTGGCTCTCCCACTGACTGAGCAGGCAAGGGCTCAGTTGAAGAGGAAGCAGGAGACGGAGTCTCTCTTTGAAACCATGGAAGAGGCCGTGGCTGAGGCGACTGGTATTCACCCAAAGGACGTACAACTGGTACCAGTCACCAAGAAGCCTACCCACAAGAAGCCAAAGACTTCCCAGCACCAGCAGCCACCGTCAGCTGTTGCGTATGATCCTGAGTCTGGGAAGATCTCCATCCCAATCAAGAAGTCCGTTCTGGGACTGACTGAGGAAGAGACGCTGGAGAGGATGACTCGCAAGAGGAAGCGAATCCAGACCAGAGCTCAGAGGCTGGTGGAGCAGGCGAAGAAGGAGCAACAAGCCTCCGTTGTGAGGAAGAAGCAGGCCCAGGCAAGGCTGAAGGCCTTGGCCGACCAACGTAAACTAGAGGCTGAGCTGGCAGCCCGCGATGAAGCCTATGCAAAGGTGCAGGCTGAGCATGAGGCCAGGCGCCAGGCAGAGCTGGCAGAACAGATGAGTCTGGCGGCCAAGGGCAAAGGAAAAGCGCTCGAAATCTCAAGTGCCGGCCGCCCAGCACCAGCACCAGCTCCAGGCGAGATCTTATCTGAAGAAACATTTGAACGCCTGCTGGTGATGGGTGCTGACGAAGACATTATGTCTATCGTGGACCAGTACCAGGAAGAAGGGGAAGTTGCAGATGTCCCTCCACCCGTGCAAGGGGGTGGTGGAGGTGACGACGTCCCACTGGCTGCGCAAGGGGAAGCCAGTGGAGGAGCTGCGGAAGACCCACTGGCCGCGCAAGGGGGTGCCAGTGGAGGAGAAGAAGAGCGGGCGACCACCCCGGTAAAACTGGCGAGCTTCTCGGATGTCAGTTCAGACTCCGAGGAGGCAGAGGAACCAGTTGATGAAGAGCCGGAGCAGGAGCCAGCTGAGGAGGTGGTATCTTACTTCATGGTGCAGAGGATGGAGCCAAGGGATTTGTTCCCAGACATTGATGACAAGGCTCGTCGTCATGCCAGTCGCCCCCGATCTACAGATGCCTCGACATCAACTTCCGGGCGGCCAGAAGCATCCTCTTCATCACCAGCTAGGCGCGCACGAACTGAAAGGCGCCCTTATATGCTCTGCATCCAAGAGCATCAACTGGTGGATGAAGATGCCTTCCAGGCTCTAGTGACAGGGGTGCACCGGTGGGAGCAGCGCGGGGAGATGGCCTTTTATAATTCAAGAGTGCCAGAGCCATCTGCATTCAACATAATACCCTTCAACGGACTCCCCCACCAGTCGGTATATGCATCGAGGATCTCAGACTGGTGCCTGCCCCTGCAGCCAGTGGAATACTATAATTCCACCCTCTACGAGTATGCTGAGAACATCACGGCTGAGGTGGAGAATGCCGTCAATGACGAGATGATAGCCAACTACAGAAGACTCTGGAGGGTGGATCCGGAACTTGGTCTAGAATTCCGGAGATGGATGATTTTTGACAGATGCCAGCGCCTGCTGACGGTGGAGAAGCGGGCAGTTCTTTATGCCAGGCTGGGTCTTGGCTACTGGAGAGCGGAGGAGGAGTGGGCTCATGCTTTCATGGGCACTGATCCAGAAGGCCCCCAGCAGCTGTCTACAAGGAGAATCCAGCGTCGATTGCTGAAAATTGCAGAATATAGGCAGCTGACTGGAAGCTCCGGCCTCCCACCACTGAAAAAGGTCAAGTTACCTTTCCTCCAGTTCCGAGTCACCAGTCGGGGGTACCAGCTGACGTACGCGCTCCGACGCCTCAAAGTGCTGGTTACCCTCCCGAGGATCCCTCCCTACCATGCTATCCTATTCGACATGGCTGCCTGCGCCTTGCTGGTAGACCATATTGTGGAGGAGGATCCCTCGCGTGGTTGGTGGCTGACCCTTGCCGTCCCTTCTGTTCCCATTGTCTCGGGCGATCTCGTCCCTGATCATATGGACTGGCAAGTGGTGGATTTCACAGCCCCACCCATTTCTGAACAAGTCCAGCCAGCTCCAGCAGCAGTGCCAGTACCGGAGCCAGCTGAAGTACAAGCAGTCGAGGAGTCAGCAGCAGCTGAGGTACCAGCAGTCGAGGTACCAGCAGAGCAACCAGCTGCAGCTGCAGTGCCAGCGGAGGAGCCAGCCCCGATGAAGATACCAGCTGCATCTGAACCAGCAGCGGCTCCTTCCGCAACTGATGCACCCTCCTCTTCCATTGAAGTCTCCGCCCAGCCTATCTCCGAGATCCATCCCCCTGCGCAGCTTCTTGCAATCATTGATGCCAGGATGGACCAGCGGTTCACCAGCTTCCAAACCGAGATGACTCAACAGATGGAGTCATTCACCGCTGGAGTGTCCTCCTTTTTGGCGCGGATCCAAGAGGGGGAAAGTGCGCGAGCACGGGCTGAGGCTGAGAGAGCTCGCCTTGCTGAAGAGGAGAGGAGGATAGCTGCTGAGGAAAGGGAGAAGAGCAGACAAGATATGGCAGCGCTTACTGAGATCCTGAGGTCGCTCACCAGCAGAACTCAATCACCAGGATCATCTTCTCAGCCATAGTCTAGCTTCTTCATTTTTGTTGTAAGTAAATGCTTATCAGCTAGATTAGTCAGTTATCCTTCCTGTACATGTAATGCTACATCATTAATGGATTGATTACTGACATGTTGATGACAATTCCTCATTGTCCAACAAATTGTCTAAGTATTTACTTACCAGCTGAACTTACACATCCAGTGTAATCAGCACCAGCACTCGTATCACACACTTTAAATCTTTTTGCTCTGATCTCATTTTTCATATTTTAAACGAGCAATATCTCTCCTGGTTTGAGGGGGAAGATTTTTAGTTAGAGCTGATGTGACGAAGTGGTTTCATGGGTTTAGATCTGATAGGCTTATTTGTAAGACCCTGAAATTTTCTGTAACTTTCCTCATCAGCTGAGTGCTCGCTGGTTAGGCTTTGATCGCACCAAAAAGGGGGAAATTGTTGGGAAATCTGGCTAAGTTTCCTTTCCCTCAGTAGCACTCATAG
>JAPKLW010008969.1:0-12649 GCA_026898455.1 Plectranthus barbatus | reverse complement strand
AGAGTTATTACGGGCAGTTTTGCCGCCAGCAAGAGTCAAGTTCTTGGGAGAACTCAACACCCAATCAGTCGGAGGAGGAGGTTGAAGTGACGTGCTCGCACTCCATCCATCTGACGAGAGTTGAAGAAGGACAAGGACCGGGAGCGGTTGATCTAGTGGACTGGTAGACAAGGCATCTACCAGCTGGAAATAGATCGTAGGAAATCTTGTACCGGATTACTCTTTTTAGTGAATTTCCAGTGCTTCGACTGGAGAGTGGACGTAGATCTGTTGATCGAACCACTATAAAATATCCTTGTTATTTACTGCTTTCAGCATTTACTTACTGATTTAAAACCCAGCACCCAAGTGCTGGAGTATAACTGAAACCAGTTTATAACTGTGCAAACTCGACTCTAAACTTTTCTAAGTCCTGAGTCATCAGCTGACCAGCCAGTTGCCAGTCAGCTGAATACTCAGTTGCCAGTTGACTTACCAGCTGACAAGGTCCCAGTCAGCTGTGTAACCAGCAGAGTGCAAGAAACGAACTTACGTATTTTCCGCTGCCAAAGTATACCCTGATATCCGGGACCAACAAGTGGTATCAGAGCGGACGGTTCTTACAGACCGTTCGTTTCTGTGTCGCTTAGGACCGTGATCCACGTTTCCTTGCACTCCTGTTTGTTTGTCTGTTTGTCTAGCTCAGGTACTTCAAGATGAATATCCCAAAGCTAATGGACTACAAGACGGAGAAGCACTCTATATGGCGAAAGAGGACGCTTATCTCCCTGAAGAGCATCCATCCAGACATGAAAGATGTACTGGAGACAGGGCCAATAGAGATCACCAAGATTCAGCATCAGCTGGAAGATCGTCCAGCTGCGGTGGTCCCAAAGCCCCAAGATGAATGGAATGCTGAGGACAGAAAGCGGAATCAGCTGGATTCCATTGCACATGAGCTGATCCTTGCGTGCCTTCCAGAATCGCTGATGGAGGACGCACTGCAGTTTGATACTGCTAAGGGAGTATGGGATTTTCTTGTTAGTTTATGTCAAGAAACTGACCAAATGAAACGCAACAAATTGCAGGTTGCGGTGGATAAATATGAGTCCTTCCAGATGCTGACTGGAGAAACCATCAAGGAGATGGAGGCGAGATTCAACGCCATTGTCAGCGAGCTGAAGTCTCTGGGCAGGGAGTACGAAAATGCTGATCTTAACTCGAAGATCCTGTCCAAGATGCCGAAGGAGGATTGGTTTGTGAAAACCACCGCACTAAAGGAGAAAGATTTATCCAAACTAACTCCTAAAGAAGTGTTTGCTCAGTTGCAGGCACATGAATGGGATATCCAGATGGTGAATAAAAACGAGGCTATCAGGAATGTTGGATCCCCCAGCGTTAAGGCTCAGGACGAAGCTTACTTCGTCAAGAAGGACTTCAAGCGGATGCCCAAGAAGCCCTTCCATGCTGACAGGCCTGCTGGGCAGACCAACCAGCCGAAGGAGATCCCATCCACGTCAGGATCTTACTCCAAAAGTGGCGAGAGCTCTATCGCTGAACTTGAGCAGCAAATGAAACGACTGGCCGTCCTACTGGAAAAGGCTAAGTCAAAGCAGGGAGTCTCTTCAAGCTCAACTGACGGGAAATTCGTCAAAAGAGCTCCTCGTGCTTGCTATCAATGCCAATCCCCTGACCATTTAAAATTTGAATGTCCGCAGGTGGACAAAACTGAGAGGGAACGGCTGAAGAAGCTCTTTGAAGAGCGTGCCTCCAAGGCAGTTGCCAAAGCCATGCTGACAAGGACTGAAGTTCCTGATATCCCCGACCATGATGATGGGGAATACGAGTCAGATGGAGAGTCTGAAGAAGAAGCTCTTCTGGCATTCATGGCTGCTCTAGGAGAAGTGTCAGCTGAAGAAGATGCTGACAAGGAAGAACATCTGGCATTGACTGCTGATGATGAGGTACAATCAGATCCTCAATTGCATATCATGCCTGTTCAAATCATAAACGATTCTGAGTCGCATTGCTCCGACTCAGAAGATGTCACTTTAGATGTTCTTCAGAATGAGTTTTTAAAATTTTATGAAATGAAAAATGTTTTAGCTGGCGAAAACACTTCGCTGAAAAATCAAGTTTCCATTTTGACCAGTGAGATTGAAAAATCTAGGTCACTCAGCGAAGAGCTAGAAACTTTGAAAAAGGCTCATTTCGACTTGCTCCAAGATTTTCAAAGTACAAAAACTGAGCGAGATAACCTTCACAGTCTCGTTCTGGAGCAAGAAAATAAAATCAATTTTCTAAACAAGGGCTCTAAGGATTTAGAGGCAGCTCTAAGTCATTGGAGAAAACCTTATGATAAATCCGGGTTGGGATTTACAAATGATTCGAGCATAAACCAACCCAATGCTGGTAAGGGTAAGGGCAGAATGGTAAATGAGTCAGCACCAGCTGGTGCTGCCAGCATACCTCGTATGGCTGATCAGCAAAGGAATCATCAGCCCAGATATAGAGGTGAGTCATCACGACAACAACCTCGACTGGCAAATTCCTCTGCTGACAAGACGCCAGCACACCCTAAGAAGCTGACTAAGCCAAAATATTCCAAGGCAAGGAAGTCAGCACCAGCAGCCAGTGGAACCCGACAGCCAGCACCAGCTGTCCAGAGGTTCCACACACAACCTTATAAGTATGCCAGTTGCCAGCATACTTACAAGGGGTCTCACTCTCAGCAGAATACTGAGAGAAGGACAATTCCCGATAGGAGGAATACCTATCGGAGGCCTGAGCCCAATCAAATGTTTTCATCAAGGGCTAGGAAGGCTAACCACCGTGGTCCACAGTTCCAAAGACCACCAAGGCAGCACAAGCGGTCGGAAAGAAATTTCCGATCTCCTCAGAAGAAGAATACTTCTAGAGGAACTGCACACACAGCCACACCTTCCAAAAACAATTCCATGCATTATTTTAAGAGGAAGGGAAAGGCCATGAGTGATGTCAGCAAGGGTAACACTGAGCTGAAGATTACTCAAATCTGGATTCCGAAAGGAATGTTCCAGAGATCTAACCCTGCAGGACCCGCTGATGATCGGGGACCTAAATGATTTCATTTTTCTTGCAGGAACAGGATCATGCGTATCAGCTTCAGAGGTCGAGCGAGTGGATCATTGACAGTGGTTGCTCCGCTCATATGACTGGTGAGGAGTTCTTGTTTTCGGAGCTCACCAAGGTCAGAGGACCTCCAGTTATTTTTGGTGATAACTCCAAGGGCAGAGTTATCAGCAAGGGATGCATAGAGAAGGATGATGTGCGTATTGTCAACGTGTCCCTTGTTACCAACCTGAAGCACAACCTCCTGAGCATCAGCCAGCTGTGCGACAATGGTTACACCATTGTGTTTGACAAATCCGGGTGCCAGATCAAGAATGAAGAATCTGGCGAGACCAAGCTGAAAGGTGTCCGCAAAGGAGGGTTGTATGTCGTTGACTGGCAAAGCGGGAAGACTGATACATGCTTTGTTGCCACCAGTTCCATGGAGACCAACTGGCTGTGGCACAAAATGTTAAGTCATTTGAATTTCAAAACTATTAATTATCTAACCAAGCATGATCTTGTAGATGGTCTTCCCAAGGGCGGGTTCAAGAAGGAAGGGATTTGCAAGGCCTGCCAGCAAGGCAAACAGACCAAGAAATCCTTCAAGAGCCAGTCGCCAGTTCACCCTAGTACCAGTCAGGTACTCGAGCTGTTACATATGGACCTGTTTGGACCAGTAACGCCGCAAACCATTGGAGGAAGACGATATTCGCTGGTGGTAGTCGATGACTACTCGCGCTATACATGGGTGAAGCTTCTCAGAACAAAGGATGAGGTGAAGGTGATTCTTCCAGAGTTGATCATCCAAGCTCAGAAGCAAAGAGAAGCTGTCGTGAAGCGAATTCGTTCGGACAATGGGACTGAATTCTGCAACGGTCCGCTGATGGATTTTTGCGCGGAGGCCGGGATCAAACATGAGAGATCTACACCAAGGCAACCACAGCAAAATGGACTGGCAGAACGTAGGAACAGGACGCTGAAGGAAGCAGTCCGATCCATGCTGGCTGAGTCTGGTTTGGGTCAGAGTTTCTGGGGAGAGGCGTTGGTGACTGCTTGCTATACTCAGAATAGGAGCGGGATCAACGACAGACTTCAGAAAACTCCCTACGAAGTGTACTTCGGTCGTAAGCCTACTTTAGCTCATCTTCGTGCATTCGGTTCTCCATGTTATATCCATAATAATGGGAAGTCGAACTTAAATGCTTTCTCGCCTAAAGCTGATGAGGGTGTGTTTGTCGGATATGGACACCCCTCTCACAAGGGCTATAGAGTATTTAACAAGACGACCCAGCTTGTGGAAATAACATGCAATGTTGTTTTTGATGAAGCTACTTTAGTGCGCAGGACCTTACGCCAACTGGCTGAAGATGTTCCTGAGGTCGAGGATGTCAGCGACCAGTTGGGCAGGAATTCTTCCGATGCTCAACCAACTGGTTCGACTAGACCTATGAATGGATCATCTTCACAACCAGTTCCCTCAGGTGCCCATCAGCAACCTGAGAGGGTCGGTGATGCAAATGACCTTGCTGAGACCTTACACTCAATCTCCCTGAGTGGATCATGCATTAATCAAGGGGGAATTCTGACTGGAGTCCTTGAGCCAGAAGACGCGGAGCCAGCTGGAAGAGAGGAGCCAGCTGATACTGGCGAAGGCGCTGGAAATCAGTCAGAGAGTGAAGCTGAAGAAATCCCAACTGGTGAGTTCCAACTGAAGGTCAACCGCCAGTTGCTGTTCCAGCCCCGACTGGTGAAAATTTTGAAGCACCAGTCGTCAGGACAGATGAACCTGTTTCCCAGCCGGCACCAGCGGTCGCTGGTCCTCCCAAATGGCTGAGGGATCACCCATCTGATGCTATTCTCGGTGATCCGGAAGGTTCTGTCCAGACTCGACACGGCAGAGCGCTTTTATCTTGCTTTATTTCTCAGATGGAACCTACGACCATCAAAGATGCGCTCGAATCTGCCGATTGGATCAATGCCATGCACGAAGAGCTTGCGGAGTTCACTCGCAACAATGTTTGGGACTTGGTAGAGAGACCATCACACCAGTCAGTGATCGGCACCAAGTGGGTTTTCAAGAACAAGCGAGATGAAGATGGCATTGTGGTCTGGAACAAGGCTCGTTTAGTCGCCAAGGGCTATAGACAGTGTGAAGGCATCGATTTTGATGAGACCTTTGCACCAGTTGCAAGAATGGAGGCGATACGGCTGTTTTTGGCCTATGCAGCGTATCACGGCTTCACGGTGTTCCAGATGGACATGAAGAGCGCATTCTTGAATGGCGAACTAAAGGAGGAGGTATATGTAGAGCAACCTCCTGGATTCGAAATTGGCACCAAAGTGTACAAGCTAAGGAAGGCCCTGTATGGATTGAAACAGGCGCCCAGGGCTTGGTATGATACACTATCTCAGTTCCTCACCAGCAATGGATTTCGAAAAGGGAAGATCGATCGGACTCTCTTTCTTCTCAACGATGGAGCTGACATGCTGATGGTGCAGATCTATGTCGATGACATCATCTTCGGATCCAAGAACATTTCTCTCTGTAAGAAGTTTTCTAAGCTGATGCAGACCTCATTCCAGATGAGTATGATGGGCAAGCTGACATACTTCCTAGGACTTCAAGTCCAGCAATCAGCTGATGGTATTTTTATCAGCCAGCGGAAGTATACCAAGGATCTTATTCAGAAATATTGCCCAGAGAAGACTAAGTCTCTAAGGATCCCGATGAGTACCAGCTGCCAGATATTTCTTGATGAGCAAGGGGAATCAGTTGATCCTACTATATACCGAGGAATTATTGGATCACTCCTCTATCTCACTGCCAGCAGACCCGACATTTCTTATTCAGTCGGAGTGTGTGCCAGATTTCAAGCTAATCCTAAGAAGTCACACATGGAAGCTGCTAAACGGATTGTGAAATATCTGAAGGGGACAGAATCTCTTGGAATATGGTATCCCAGAAATGATGAGCTTACGCTTATCGGATATTCAGATTCAGATTTCGCTGGATGCCGTATTGACCGCAAGAGTACCAGTGGTACGTGTCAGTTTCTCGGACACAAGCTGATTAGCTGGTTCAGCAAGAAGCAGCACTCTGTAGCTACTTCTACCACTGAGGCTGAGTATGTTGCTGCTGCCAGTTGCTGTGCTCAAATTATTTGGCTCAAGCAACAACTGGCTGATTATGAAGTGGACACTGGCTGTGTTCCTATTTATTGCGACAACAACAGTGCTATGTGCATCACGAAGAATCCGGTTCATCACTCCAGGACCAAGCACATAGACATTCGACATCACTTCATTCGTGATCATGTCGAGAAGAAGGATGTCAGCGTGGACTACATTCGTACTGAAGATCAACTGGCTTACATCTTCACAAAGCCCCTGCCAGAAGCAAGATTCAAGGAGTTGTGCATCAAACTCGGTCTTATGGAGATTGATGCGAGCCTTAATGATGAGGAAGAATGAGTCCAAGCTCTCATTCTGTTCTTGATTCTCTGGCGTATGCTGATTACAACTGAGTCCAAGTTCTCAGTTGTGGTGTTTCTCGACTAGTGGTGTCTACCAACCACAAATGATATCTACTGGCGGACTTTATCCCTCAATTGTCCAAGGAAATGAGTCCCAGCTCTCATTTCATCTTGCCAGCTTTTATCTTCTGCTGAAGCGAAATTGGGTCCCAGCTGCCACCTTCTAGCAGTGTTGAAGAAATGGATCCACTTCCAGTTGCCAGCAGATAACTGGTGGTCATTCCAACGACTGGCGAAAATTGAGTCCAAGCTCTCAATTTGGTTAAGGTCGCTAGTCTGATCATCAAGTGGTATCAGTTGCTAACTGATGAGTTTGCCAGTAGGACGTACTACCAGCAAGTGGTTGATTTCTCAAGTGGTCTCAGTTGCTAACTGATGATGTATATCTACAAGGTGGTATCAGCTGCTAACTGAAGAAATTATCATCAAGTGGAGAAATGGCTCTTCAATAAGTGGTATCAGTTGCTAACTGATGAGTTTGCCAGCAGAATGTATTATAAGCATGTGGTATCAGTTGCCAACTGATGAAGAGGCCAACCAGTTAGGGGGAAGTATGCGACTGGCGTATGCTGGTGATGCCCAGCCAAGCCAGCTGTCGCAGAAATGGGGGGATCGTTCGAATCCGATGGCGTATGCGGATCTCCAAATTTAATGCGGCATTTAATGCCACATTTAATATGCACAGTGGCTGCGGAGTCCGACGTTTGATTTCCACCAACTGCAGCGCACCACGTCAGCACCACGTCGTGCAGCACGTCAGCACGACCACGCCCGTCAACACAGGGAATCGGGCCTGCTGATGACCGTAGATCTCCGCGTGCTGAGCGTTGATCCTGGTCGTAGATTCCTGCATGGACTCGAGTATAAATACTCGAGGTCCCTCACCGGAGAAACCTTTTACGATCCTTCACATTTTTCCAGCCCTAATCTCTCTCATTCTCTCTCAAAATTCTTAAGTTTCCTGAGATTATGGCTTCATCTTCACGCCCCCCAACTGATAATCCCCCGGAAGACAACCCACCTTCCACATCTTCATCGTCTGGTGAGCCCAGACTACCAGTTGCCGAGCAGCACATGCCGACGTACACCGGCATTGTGAAGATTGAGGATATTGACTATACTTATCCGTTCGTGCGACTTGTTGCCCTGAACAAGCCGGCAACCCGTGATCGGTTGTCAAATGCCCAAGTCAGAGCCGCACAAGTTCAAAAGGAGAAGATCCTCAACGAAAAACTGGCCAGAAAGAACCATGGGGAGGAGCTGATCGATATGATCGATCATGAAGGCCTCCGACAGTATCTGACGGCGGCGCCCCAGACTTTCCATCCGCACCTGGTGGCGGAGTTCTACGCACGGGCGGTGATCGCCGACGGCGGACGGTCCTTCACCACTTCGGTGTTTGGACACCTGATCACCGTCTCCCCCGAGTACCTCGCCGAGATGTTCGGGCTAAGGAACGAAGGCGAGGATGTGGCTACCTACCTTCAGAACAACACCGTCGAGTTCCAGAAGCGCTGGACCCAGTGGAAGAAGGCGGAGGTGACCACCTTCCGGACTGGAATGAGAAAGTCCGAGATGGACGAGTTTTGGCAGATGGTGTGCGACATAGTCGTACGAATGCTGCAGTGCGAAGTGGGGTCGTACGCAGAGCTGAGCATCCGGAAGTTCTCCGTTATGAGTGCCCTTGCTGACGGGATTCAAGGGAACTGGGCCGAATTCCTTTACGGCCGGCTCCTGGAACACGTCGGCAGGAACATCGACGTTCCGACTAAAGGGAGGTTTGCCCATTCCGTATCCTTTGGGCTTCGTATCAGCCGCCTACTGGAGATGGAGTTGGGTGATGGGGTGGACCAGGGTGAGCAATTGGTCAGTTCGGACTTCATCCCACCGACCAAGGAGCAAGCCAAACTCCCCCGCCCAGACTACAAGAAGCCCAGGAGGCTGAAGGGGAAGACCTCAGTGAATCCTTCTGAGGGTGTCTCTGAGGAAGATGAGGTGGATGAGGGCGAGCAACTGCCAGTTATGGCTCGCCCGCTGACTGAAGAAGAAAGGGCTGCGCTCAAGCGCCAGCGAGAGACTGAGCGTCTCTTCGCCCAGCTGGGAGATGCAGTGGAAGCAGCCACTGGCATCCATCCCCGGGACATCCGCATCGTCCCTACTGACGAGCCATCCCAGAAGAAGCCCAAAAGACCCAAGAAGCATCAGCATCAGCAGCCACATCAGGCACTGGTTCTTGGTCCAGCTCCAAGGAACATATTGGGACAGACCCAGGAGGAGCAGCTGGAGATTATGACCCGGAAGAGGAAGAGGGTCCAAACCAGAGCTCAGCTGGTGATGGAGCAGGCTAAGAAGGAGAGAAGTGCCTCCATTGTCAGGAGGAAGCAAGCCAAGGCAAGGCTGAAGGCCTTGGCAGCCCAGCGAAAATTAGAGGCTGAGCTGGCAGCCCGCGATGAAGCCTATGCCAAGGTGCAGGCTGAGCATGAAGCCAGGCGCCAGGAGGAGCTGGCTGAACAGCTGAGGCTGGCAAGCAAGGGCAAAGGAAAGGCTGATGAAAGTCCAAGTGCCAGCCCACCAGCTTCCCCACCACCAGGCGAGATTTTACCAGAAGATACATATCAGCGCCTGCTGGTGATGGGAGTCGACGAGGACATCATGTCCATAGTCGAGCACTACCAGCCAGATGAGGAAGAGGCTGGGAGCCCGATGGCTGCGCAAGGGGATGCCAGCGGAAGCGGAGTTGCCGAAGAAGGCCCGCTGGCAGTGCAAGGGGTTGCCAGCGGAGGAGTTGATGAGCGGGCGACCACCCCGGAAAAACTGGCGGAGGAGAAGGAAGAGAAGGAGGCAGAGAAGGAAGAAGAGATGGATGTGGAGACTGGTGCAAGGACTGCTGGGAAGGCTCCCATTGTTATCTCTGATGATTCTGAAGAAGAGGAGCCACCAGTTGTCCAGCACTCCACAATCCAGAGGATGGAGCCAAGGAACCTGTTCCCAGATTTTGCAAAGGAAGGGAAGGCTCAGCTCGGTCGTCAACAGTCCCAAGGAGCCTCAACTTCTGGACGACCAGCGACATCCTCACCAGCACAGCCTCGACGTGCTGATTCGCGACCACGACGTGACATAACCGTCAGCATCCTCAATTACAACGTGGTCGACGCTGATGAATATGAGGAGATGGTCAATGGACCCCATCGGTGGGAGTTACGCGGGGAAGAGGCCTTCGACACCTCTCAAGTGCCTGACTACAGCCTTCTCAACATCATTCCCCTCCGCGGGCTCCCCCACCAGTCGGTCTTAGCTTCCCGCATCCAGGACTGGTGCCTGCCCCTCAGGCCGATGGAGTTCTACAACCATACTCTGTATGAGTACGCAGAAAATATCACGGTGGAGGTCGAGGATGCCGTTGATCTCGACATGTTTAATGACTTCCGGTATCTGTGGTTTGTCAACCCGACTCTGTACTGTGAGCTGCGGCGATGGAGGATCTTTGACCGTGTGGAGCGGTATCTCACGGTGGAGAAGCGCTCAGTTCTGTACGCTAGGCTGGGGCTGGAATACTGGAGGAATGAAGAGGCCTGGGCGAATGAATTCATGGATACATTAACTGACGAGCCAGAGCCCTCGTCCCTTAGGCGTGTCCGGCAGCGAGTGCAGAAGATTCTTGATTATCGCCTAAGGACTGGCAGCTCAGGACTCCCGAAGCCAAGGCGTGTCCGAGTGCCCTTTCTCCAGTTCCACCGCACCAGCCGGGGCTTTCAGGTGGTCTACGCTCTCCGAAGGATCCGAATACTGATTGCCCTCCCACCGCTCCTCCTCTACTTTGCCCGTCTGTTCGATATGGCAGCCACTGAGTTGCTAATTGATCATGTGGTGGAGGAGGATCCCTCCCGCAGCAGATGGCTGGTCCCTGCAGTCGCTGGTGCTCCGAATGTTGTGGAGCTGGAGCCCGTTGACTGGGTGGAGGCGGACTTTGCAGAAGATCAAGTCCCACCAGCATCAGCTGAGGTGCTGGTGGAGGAATCAGCTGAGGAGTCAGCGTCAGCAGCCGCTGCAGTCCCAGCAGAAGCATCAGCCGCTGCAGAGCCAGTAGTGGAGAGGCCAACTGGAGCTGACACTGCGATGGCTGAGGCCTCATCTGGTGTGCCCTCTACTTCGATGGAGCTGTCAGCAGAGCCTCTCTCCGAGGTCCATCCGCCTGCGCAACTGGTTGCTCTCATTGATGCCAGGATGGACCAGCGCTTTTCTTCCTACCGAGCAGAGATGGCGCAACAAATGGAGGCTTTCACCTCTGGGGTGAACTCCTTTTTGGCGCGGATCCAAGAGGGGGAAAGGGCGCGAGCAGTCGCTGATGAGGAGAGGGCTCGGCTTGCTGCGGAAGAGCGTCGCATTGCTGCTGAGGAGCGCTTGAAGAGGGAACAAGATATGGCGGCTCTTACAGAGATCTTGAGGAATTTAGCAAATCGCAATCAATCACCTGGATCCTCATCTCAGCCATAAGTCTTGTACTCTTCATTTTTTGTGTAAGTAATTTTGTACCAGTCTAGACTAGTCAGTTGTCCTTCCTGTACTTGTAATTTCACATCATTAATGGATTGATTACTGACGGGTTGACGACAATTTCTCATTGTCCAACTAATGTCTACTGATTTTTACTTACCAGCTGAACTTACACATTTTGTGTAATCAGCACCAGCACTCAATTTGGTACTTGTTAATTCTAACCTGGCTCAGACTTTACTTCATAATTTAATCGAGCAATATCTCTCCCAGTTTGAGGGGGAAGATTTTTAGGTTAGAGCTGATGTGAGGAAGTAGTTTCATGGGTTTAGATCTGATAGGCTTACTTGTAAAACCCGGAAATACTTTGTAACTTTCCTCATCAGCTGAGTGCTCGCTGGTTAGGCTTTGATCGCACCAAAAAGGGGGAAATTGTTGGGAAATCTGGCTAAGTTTCCCTTCTCCAGTTGATAGCTTAGATCTTAGATTTGGTGTTTAAGTGTTTTGGTGGATCAAATCCTAAGTCCAACCAGCGTCAATTTGTCTCTAGAATAGCTCTAGTCTCAAATGTAAAGTCCTGTTTAGGTCTTTTGAGTTGTAAGTCGTAGCTGATCAAGACTCATGCTGGCTACTGTTCACCAGCATGAGATGTGCTTACCAGTTAAGAGAAGTCTCACCAGCAAGCGGCTGACAAAGACTCATGCTGACACTGTTCATCAGCATGGAGTAGAGCTATTGACTGGTTACTGTTCACCAGTTGGGAAGATTTCACCAGCAGGAGGCTGAGAGATCTTACCAGCAGAATATGTGTTCTGGCTGATACTATTCACCAGCGGTGAAGCCACCAGTCACGGGAGATTCCAAGAGATAACATCAGACGAATTGGTAGACCTTGATTGTGCTAAGGAAAGTCACCAGCAGAGACTGCCAGCACAAGATCACCAGTATGATCTACCAGTCGGAGGTTATCAGCAGAATTCAAGATTCGCTCTCCCAGAGTCTTAGAGACAAAAAGAAGATTCGTCGAGGAATTAACTGACAGAGTATGACTTTAAGGAGGATACCTTAAAGTCTATCAGTTCAAGACTACCAGTTCCGATTCCTCGTACTGACGAATAGTGCCGTTCTGACATAAAGAGATCAATGTCAGATAAAGTGGACAAAAGCATGGCGCTTTCCGGAAATTCCTACCTGCCGCCTGCAGAAGGACATGCGAGGACAGAGACTTTTCCGGATGTGTCCAAACGGCTAGTAAATTTGAATGGGATCCCTCGTCTATAAATACCTGGGATCCATCAACATTCAATACTCTTGACCTACCGAAAGCTCAAACGCATTCATATCAGCGAATAAGCAATCTTTCGAGGCTTTTCTTAAAGCTACTCCGTGTGTCAATCATTTGAACACGAGACTCCAAGCTTCTAGCTTGTGAGTTATTGATCTCATTTGGTGTTCTTTCTCATTCCGAGGAAGAACATAGCAGCTCTTGAGCCAGCCAGCTCTAGAGTTATTACGGGCAGTTTTGCCGCCAGCAAGAGTCAAGTTCTTGG
>JAPKLW010008968.1:0-12649 GCA_026898455.1 Plectranthus barbatus | reverse complement strand
TCTTTCAAGTTTTTTCCAGCCCTAATCTATCTCATTCTCTCTCAAAATTCTTAAGTTTCCTGAGATTATGGCTTCATCTTCACGCCCCCCAACTGATAATCCCCCGGAAGACAACCCACCTTCCACATCTTCATCGTCTGGTGAGCCCAGACTACCAGTTGCCGAGCAGCACATGCCGACGTACACCGGCATTGTGAAGATTGAGGATATTGACTATACTCTTCCGTTCGCTCGACTGGTTCAGCTGAACAAGCCGGCGACCAGGGCTCAGCTCTCGAACGCGCAAATGAGGGCGGCGCAAGTTCAGAAAGAAAAGATTCTGAACGAGAAACTGGCGCGCAAGAATTATGGGGAGGAGTTGATCGAGATGATCGACCGGGAAGGCCTTCGTCAGTATTTGATGGCAAGGCCCGAGACCTTCCATCCGCACATGGTAGCCGAGTTTTACGCTCGGGCCGTGGTTGCTGACGACAGGAGGTCGTTCACTACATCGGTGTTCGGCCACCTGATCACCGTTACCGCCGAATACCTCGCCAATCTCTTCGGCCTGAGGAATGAAGGAGAGGAAGTCGCCACGTATCATCAGGATGATACGGTGGAATTCCGAAGGAGGTGGACACAATGGAAGAGGGATGAAGTCACCGTCTTCCGGACTGGTATGAGGAAGTCGGAGATGGATGACTGGTGGCAGATGGTGTGCGACATCGTTGTCAGGATGTTGCAGTGCGAAGTCGGATCCTACGCCGAGCTGAGCCTGCGCAAGTTTTCGGTGATGTGCGCGCTGGTGGATGGGATTGAGGGCAACTGGGCCGAGTTCTTCTTTGGCCGGTTGCTGGAGAATGTAGCCAGGAACGCCAACATTCCAATTGATGGGACGTTCGCTCACTCCGTATCCTTTGGGCTGCGGATCAGCCATATCCTGGAGATGGAGATTGGAGATGGAGTGGACCAGGGGGAACAACTGGTGAGTTCGGACTTCATTCCGCCCACCAAGGAGCAGGCCAAGCTCCCCCGCCCAGACTACAAGAAGCCCAGGAGGCTGAAAGGGAAGACCTCAGTGAATCCTTCTGAGGGTGTCTCTGAGGAAGATGAGGTGGATGAGGGCGAGCAACTGCCAGTTATGGCTCGCCCGCTGACTGAAGAAGAAAGGGCTGCGCTCAAGCGACAGCGAGAGACTGAGCGTCTCTTCGCCCAGCTGGGAGATACAGTGGAAGCGACCACTGGCATCCATCCCCGGGACATCCGCATCGTCCCTACTGACGAGCCATCCCAGAAGAAGCCCAAAAGACCCAAGAAGCATCAGCATCAGCAGCCACATCAGGCACTGGTTCTTGGTCCAGCTCCAAGGAACATATTGGGACAGACCCAGGAGGAGCAGCTGGAGATTATGACCAGGAAGAGGAAGAGGATCCTCACCCTGGGTGAGCAGATGACGAAGAAGGCCAAGAAGGAGAGAAGTGCCTCTATAGTGAGGAAGAAGCAAGCGAAGGCCAGGCTGAAGGCGTTGAAGGCCCAGCAGGAGCTGGAAGCTGAACTGGCCGCTCGTGACGAGCGCTTTGCCAAGATTAAGGCAGAGCATGAAGCCAGGCGCCAGGAGGAGCTGGCTGAACAGCTGAGGCTGGCAAGCAAGGGCAAAGGAAAGGCTGATGAAAGTCCAAGTGCCAGCCCACCAGCTTCCCCACCACCAGGCGAGATTTTACCAGAAGATACATATCAGCGCCTGCTGGTGATGGGAGTCGACGAGGACATCATGTCCATAGTCGAGCACTACCAGCCGGATGAGGAAGAGGCTGGGAGCCCGCTGGCTACGCAAGGGGATGCCAGCGGTGCTGATGCTAAAGATGAGGGCCCGCTGGCTGCGCAAGGGGATGCCAGCGGAAGCGGAGTTGCCGAAGAAGGCCCGCTGGCAGTGCAAGGGGTTGCCAGCGGAGGAGTTGATGAGCGGGCGACCACCCCGGAAAAACTGGCGGAGGAGAAGGAAGAGAAGGAGGCAGAGAAGGAAGAAGAGATGGATGTGGAGACTGGTGCAAGGACTGCTGGGAAGGCTCCCATTGTTATCTCTGATGATTCTGAAGAAGAGGAGCCACCAGTTGTCCAGCACTCCACAATCCAGAGGATGGAGCCAAGGAACCTGTTCCCAGATTTTGCAAAGGAAGGGAAGGCTCAGCTCGGTCGTCAACAGTCCCAAGGAGCCTCAACCTCTGGACGACCAGCGACATCCTCACCAGCACAGCCTCGACGTGCTGATTCGCGACCACAACGTGACATAACCGTCAGCGTCCTCAATTACAACGTGGTCGACGCTGATGAATATGAGGAGATGGTCAATGGACCCCATCGGTGGGAGTTACGCGGGGAAGAGGCCTTCGACACCTCTCAAGTACCTGACTACAACATTCTCAACATCATTCCCCTCCGCGGGCTCCCCCACCAGTCGGTCTTAGCTTCCCGCATCCAGGACTGGTGCCTACCCCTGAGGCCGATGGAGTTCTACAACCGTACTCTGTATGAGTACGCAGAAAATATCACAGTGGAGGTCGAGGATGCCGTTGATCTCGACATGTTTAATGACTTCCGGTATCTGTGGTTTGTCAACCCGACTCTGTACTGTGAGCTGCGGCGATGGAGGATCTTTGACCGTGTGGAGCGGTATCTCACGGTGGAGAAGCGCTCAGTTCTGTACGCTAGGCTGGGGCTGGAATACTGGAGGAATGAAGAGGACTGGGCGAATGAATTCATGGATACATTAACTGACGAGCCAGAGCCCTTGTCCCTTAGGTGTGTCCGGCGGCGAGTGCAGAAGATTCTTGATTATCGCCTAAGGACTGGCAGCTCAGGTCTCCCGAAGCCAAGGCGTGTCCGAGTGCCTTTTCTCCAGTTCCACCGCACCAGCCGGGGCTTTCAGGTGGTCTACGCTCTCCGAAGGATCCAAATACTGATTGCCCTCCCACCGCTCCTCCTCTACTTTGCCCGTCTGTTCGATATGGCAGCCACTGAGTTGCTAATTGATCATGTGGTGGAGGAGGATCCCTCCCGCAGCAGATGGCTGGTCCCTGCAGTCGCTGGTGCTCCGAATGTTGTGGAGCTGGAGCCCGTTGACTGGGTGGAGGCGGACTTTGCAGAAGATCAAGTCCCACCAGCATCAGCTGAGGTGCTGGTGGAGGAATCAGCTGAGGAGTCAGCGTCAGCAGCAGCAGCAGCACCAGCAGCCGCTGCAGAGCAAGTTGTGGATGGGGCATCTGGCGCTGATATAGTGATGGCTGAAGCCTCATCTGTTGAGCCCCCCACTTCGATGGCCCTGTCAGCAGAGCCTCTTTCCGAAGTCCATCCGCCTGCGCAACTGGTTGCTCTCATTGATGCCAGGATGGACCAGCGCTTTTCTTCCTACCGAGCAGAGATGGCGCAACAAATGGAGGCTTTCACCTCTGGGGTGAACTCCTTTTTGGCGCGGATCCAAGAGGGGGAAAGGGCGCGAGCAGTCGCTGATGAGGAGAGGGCTCGGCTTGCTGCGGAAGAGCGTCGCATTGCTGCTGAGGAGCGCTTGAAGAGGGAACAAGATATGGCGGCTCTTACAGAGATCTTGAGGAATTTAGCAAATCGCAATCAATCACCTGGATCCTCATCTCAGCCATAAGTCTTGTACTCTTAATGGATTTTAATCCTGTACTTGTAATTGTAACATCATTAATGGATTGATTACTGACGGGTTGACGACAATTTCTCATTGTCCAACTAATGTCAACTTTTTACTTACCAGCTGAACTTACACATTCAGTGTAATCAGCACCAGCACTCATTTGATACTTTGTTGATTCTAACCTGGCTTAGAGCTTTACTTCATAATTTAATCGAGCAATATCTCTCCTAGTTTGAGGGGGAAGATTTTTAGGTTAGAGCTGATGTGAGGAAGTAGTTTCATGGGTTTAGATCTGATAGGTTTATTTGTAAAAACCCAGAAATGCTTTGTAACTTTCCTCATCAGCTGAGTGCTCGCTGGTTAGGCTTTGATCGCACCAAAAAGGGGGAAATTGTTGGGAAATTTGGCTAAGTTTCCCTTCCCCAGTAGCTACTTGCTTAGATTCTAGTTTGGTGTTTTGGTGGATCAAATCCTAAGTCCAACCAGCGTCAGTTTGTCTCTAGAATAGCTCTAGTCTCAAATGTAAAGTCCTGTTTAGGTCTTTTGAGTTGTAAGTCGTAGCTGATCAAGACTCATGCTGGCTACTGTTCACCAGCATGAGATGTGCTTACCAGTTGAGAGAAGTCTCACCAGCAAGCGGCTGACAAGACTCATGCTGACACTGTTCATCAGCATGGAGTAGAGCTATTGACTGGTTACTGTTCACCAGTTGGGAAGATTTCACCAGCAGGAGGCTGAGAGATCTTACCAGCAGAATATGTGTTCTGGCTGATACTATTCACCAGCGGTGAAGCCACCAGTCACGGGAGATTCCAAGAGATAACATCAGACGAATTGGTAGACCTTGATTGTGCTAAGGAAAGTCACCAGCAGAGACTGCCAGCACAAGATCACCAGTATGATCTACCAGTCGGAGGTTATCAGCAGAATTCAAGATTCGCTCTCCCAGAGTCTTAGAGACAAAAAGAAGATTCGTCGAGGAATTAACTGACAGAGTATGACTTTAAGGAGGATACCTTAAAGTCTATCAGTTCAAGACTATCAGTTCCGATTCCTCGTACTGACGAATAGAGTCGTTCTGACACAAAGAGATCTGTGTCAGATAAAGCGATCAAAGGTATGGCGCTTTCCGGAAATTCCTACCTGCCGCCTGCAGAAGGACATGCGAGGACAGAGACTTTTCCGGATGTGTCCAAACGGCTAGTATTTGAATCTGAATCTCACGTCTATAAATACGTGAGATCCAACAGCATTCAATACTCTTAGCCACTCTTGAACTACCGAAAGCTCAAACGCATTCATATCAGCGAATAAGCAATCTTTCGAGGCTTTTCTTAAAGCTACTCCGTGTGTCAATCATTTGAACACGAGACTCCAAGCTTCTAGCTTGTGAGTTATTGATCTCATTTGGTGTTCTTTCTCATTCTGAGGAAGAACATAGCAGCTCTTGAGCCAGCCAGCTCCAGAGCTATTACGGGCAGTTTTGCCGCCAGCAAGAGTCAAGTTCTTGGGAGAACTCAACACCCAATCAGTCGGAGGAGGAGGTTGAAGTGACGTGCTCGCACTCCATCCATCTGACGAGAGTTGAAGAAGGACAAGGACCGGGAGCGGTTGATCCAGTGGACTGGTAGACGAGGCATCTACCAGCTGGAAATAGATCGTAGGAAATCTTGTACCGGATTACTCTTTTTAGTGAATTTCCAGTGCTTCGACTGGAGAGTGGACGTAGATCAGTTGATCGAACCACTATAAAATATCCTTGTTATTTACTGCTTTCAGCATTTACTTACTGATTTAAAACCCAGCACCCAAGTGCTGGAGTATAACTGAAACCAGTTTATAACTGTGCAAACTCGACTCTAAAATTTTCTAAGTCCTGAGTCATCAGCTGACCAGCCAGTTGCCAGTCAGCTGAATACTCAGTTGCCAGTTGACTTACCAGCTGACAAGGTCCCAGTCAGCTGTGTAACCAGCAGAGTGCAAGAAACGAACTTACGTATTTTCCGCTGCCAAAGTATACCCTGATATCCGGGACCAACACAGAAGCTCTAGAGTACGATAATGCTAAACATGTATGGGATTTTCTTGGTACTCTATGTCAGGAAACAGACTAGATGAAGCGGAACAAGCTTCAAGTATGCGTAGACAAGTACGAGTCTTCCCAGCTACTCCCTGGAGAGAACATCAAATCCATGGAGGCTCGTTTCAACGCCATCGTATGCGAGCTAAAGGATCTTGGAAGAGAGTACACCGTTGCTGATCTAAATGCAAAAATCCTCTCCAAAATGCCCAATGAGGATTGGTTCGTGAAAGTCACCAGTCTAAAAGAGAAGGATTTATCCAAGATGACAGCAAAGGAAGTGTTCCGCCAGCTACAAGCCCATGAGTGGGACATTCAAATGGCGAACAGGAACGAGGCCGTGCGAAGTACCAGCACGCAACCCAAAGAAGATGTTGCCTTCTTCGTGTAAAGAGATTTTAAGAGAATGGCCCAGAAGCCTTACCAAGCTGAGATAGCAGACAGATAAAGCTCTGCATTAAAGTCAGCACCGATAATTTCCTACCAGAAGAAAGAGGGAGAGAGCTCGGTGGCTAAGATTGAAGAACATATGAGGAAGCTGACAAAACTTCTGGAAAAGGCAAAAGCCAAGACAGAGAGCTCACAAGCAGGTGAACAAAGGTTCAGCGAAAGACCTTCCAAAGCATGCTTCGAGTGCAATTCACCAAACCACTTGAAGTACAAATGCTCTCTGGTTTCAAAGGAGGAGAAAGAGTGTCACAAAATAATTTTTGAAAAGAAAGCTTCAAGAGTCGTGGCAACGGTGAAGCTGTCCAGAATCGAGGTTCTGGACATTCCGGATAATGATGATGGTTACTACACATTCGTATATGAAGAGGAAGAAGAAGCTCTCTTGGTTTTTATGGCCAAACTTGGAAACAATACATTTGATTCTGAAGGAGAAGAAACTGAAGTCGAGTCACAAAATTTGGTAACTATCCAAAACTCAGTTTCAATTCCTGATGCATGTATGGAAAAGGATCCTGAATCCACGTGCTGAAATTCAGAAGATATTTCTCTTAAAAATATTTCTAAAGGTTTTTCTAAGTTTTATAAGCTTAAAAATGTTTTAATTGACGAGAATGTCTCACTAAGACTTCAAGTTTAAAAAATGACTGAGGAGATCCAATGATCGTGGTCAATCAGTGATGAGCTAGCCAAGCTTAAATACGAGCATTCGATTTTACATGAAAATTTCAAAAATAATTCTGAAGAATGCGAATCTTTGAAACTGAAAGTTGCTAGTGATAAAAAACTTATGTGTTCACTTTATTCTAGCATTAGCAAAGTTTCAGAAGCCCTGAGTATTCAACGAGACCCATTTGACAAATTAGGGCTAGGTTTTTCTGAAAATATTTTGAGCACACATGCATCGACTACTGAAACAAGAAATGTTTCGAATCATCATTTCAAAAAGGATTCTGGTTTAGAAGTTAAGCTGTTAGGCAAAAGAGTAGTCAATTCTAATAAGGACTCCAAAGTAGCCATTAAGGGCAAAGGGAAGAAACCAATTTCTAAGTTGAGTTTTACCCTAAGCTTAAAAATAATTCAGCCTTAAAACTGAATAAACCTGAAGTAAAACCTACTATTTCAAAGAAGTGGGTTAAGCAAACCTTTCCCAATGCGAGGAAACCTGCTTCAACAGCTAAAACTGAGCTTAACAAGAAGTCAGTATCATTTTCGAATTCAAGGAATTCGAGGTCCGTTGTTCATAATTCTTATGAAAGAAGGACTTATTCGAGTAGGAGGGACAACTACTCGAGGTCTGAGCCCAATCAATTTTCTATTTCAAGGGCTAGGAAGACTGCACACCCCATACTTGGTTTTGAGAAACTCAGCTTCTCGAAAGGTTCTGCACACACCTACTATTCCTTCTCATATGCATTCAAACAAAATTCATTATTACAGAAGGAAGAGAAAGTCAGAGAAGGTTGCATCACCTAAGCAAGTATGGATTCCAAAGGGATGGATTCCTAAGAATAACCCTGCAGGACCCGCAGAAGCTCGGGTACCTAAAGTCTAACCTTCTTTGTTTTGCATGTACAGGGTCACCAGAGTAAGCTCAAGAAGAAAAGAGCATGGATGCATGGATTCTGGATAGTGGGTGCTTAGCCCACATGACCAGAGAAGGAGATTACTCTCGAACTTACTAATGATGAGAGGACCCCCTGTTATATTTGGAGATGATTCAAATGGGAGAGTCATAGGCAAAGGATGCTTGGAGTACATCGGGATCACCATCAACAATGTGTCCTTAGTCACCAACATCAACTACAACTTGTTGAGCATCAGTCAACTTATCCAGAGTGGGTACGAAGTGACGTTTGCCGAGGACAAATGTCTGATCAAGAAAAAAGATTCCAAGGAGGTTGTGCTCAAAGGAATCAAGTAGGGAAGTCTCTACATCATTGATTGGGAGAGCGGACAGCCTGACACGTGCCTTGTCGCAACAAGCTCATCCCAAGAAGGAGTCAATTGGTTGGGGCACAAGAGACTAAGCCACCTGAACTTTCAATCGATCAGACATCTAGCCAAAAATAAGCTTGTGGAAGGACTACCACACACAAGCTTTAAGAAGGAAGGAGTCTACCGAGCTTACAAGATGGGGAAGCAAACCAAAGCATCATTTAAGAATCGCCCCATCACAGCAAGTACAGATAGAATCTTGGAGCTCTTACACATGGACCTATTCGGACCGATCAAGCCACCCATCATTGGAGGAAAAAGATTCACACTCGTTGTAGTAGATGAATACTCAAGATATACTTGGGTGTGGCTCTTGAAAACTAAAAATGAAGTCAAGCTCCAGAGCTTACTGAGTTCAAGAGGAATGAATTATGGTACTTGGTAGATCGACCAAGCCATCAATTTTTTATTTGCAAAAAGTGGATATTCAAGAACAAGAGAGATGAAACCGGGAGCATAGTGAGAAACAAAGCGAGGCTAGTAGCAAAGGGGTATGCTCAGTGTGAAGGGATAGACTTTGATGAAACCTTTGCTCAAGTAGCCAGACTCGAAGCCATTCGGCTATTTCTAGCTTATGTTGCGCACTAAAATTTCACAGTCTTCCAGATAGATGTGAAGAGTGCATTCCTAAATGGGGAGCTCAAAGAAAAAGTCTATGTTGAATAGCCCACAGGCTTCGAAGAAGGAAACCAAGTATACAAGTTGAGAAAGGCTCTTTATGGGTCGAAGCAGGCACCCCGAGCTTGGTATGAGACGTTGTCTGAGTTTTTTCTCAAGATTAGTTTCCAGAAAAGAAAAATCGACACAACACTATTAAGAATCATGGATGGAGCAGACATCTTATTGGTTCAAATCTATGTCGATGATATCATCTTTGGATGCAAGAACTTGAAGCTGTGCGAGAAGTTTGCTCAACTTATGTAGAGCAACTTCCAGATGAGCAAGATGGGTAAACTCACCTATTTTCTTGGTCTTTAAGTCATCCAATCAGAAGAAGTATACCAAGGACTTGATCAACAAAATTTGCCCCAAGAAAACCAAGCGTTGAGGATTCCTATGAGCCCTAGTGCTCAGATTAATCTTGATGAAGAAAGAGAAGCAGTCAACCCAACTAGTTATTGAGGCATCATTGGATCATTGCTATATCTGACCGCAAGCAGGCCGGATATTTCCTACTCAGTTGGAGTATGTACAAGATTTCAAGCAAACCCGAAGAAGTCGCACATGGAAGCTATAAGAATAATCGTGAAATACCTCAAAGGAACAAAGTCCTTAGGTATTTGGTATCCCAAAACTGACGAGCTCACTCTCAATGCTTATAATTCAGGTTTTGGAGGATGCCGCATTGATAGTAAGAGCACAAGTGGAACTTGTCAGTTCCTAGGACATAAGCTTATTAGCTGGTTTAGCAAGAAGCAACATTCTGTCACTACATCTACAACCGAAGCTGAGTATGTAGTCGATGCTAGTTGTTGTGCTCAAGTGATATGGATCAAGCAACAATTGCTTGATTATGAGGTCGAAATTGGGTGCACTCCAATTTATTGTGACAATAGCAGTGTTATGTGTATCACGAAGAACCCAGTACATCATTTTCGAACCAAGCACATCGACATCAGACATCATTTTATCAGAGACCATGTCGAGAAGAAGAATGTGTCCGTCGAGTACATTCGTACTGAAGACCAATTGGCGGATATCTTCACCAAACCACTTCCTGAGACCAGATTCAAGGAGTAGTGCATCAAGCTTGGTTTATTGGAATTTGATGAGATATCAATTAAAGAGGAGTAGAAGCGGAATAAAACTAAATCCTAGCTCTTAGTTTTATGGTTTTCTTACTTTCTCAAAATAGAAGATGTACTGACAAAAACTGAGTCCCAACTCTCAGTTTGGCTTGCTAGAAAGTTAAATCGTCTGATCATTTCAAGTGGTGTCACCAACATGTTCCAAATGATATGAAGATCGCAGAAACCCATGATTGAAGACGACAAAAGCGGATTAAAACTGAGTTCAAACTCTCAGTTTTCAGTTTAGGTTGAATTTCTCAGTATGTCGGATTTATACTTCGTCATTTTTTGAAGAAAATGCACAAGTGGTGTCTACGCTAAGTCTGAGAAACTGGCTTTTGAAAACTCAGTTTTGAGTCTTGGTGATGACTTTTCAGAAAAACCAAGTTTTGGTTTCTATACTAAGCATATCTTTAAAGGATGGTTGCAAAATTAAAACTAAGTTCCAACTCTCAGTTTAGGAATTGACTATTACTCAGTATGCGTATAAAGGCGGGGTTTTCAAATCCAAATAGTTGCTTATCCTATACGACGCATTAAAGGCGTAATAGGTGGCAACAAATACAAGTATGTCACGTGGACGACCCCGCTCCCCACATTAGATCAGTCAAAATAAGTCCAAACGACGTCCATTCCTAGCCATTGATCTTAAAGTTGTTGACTTATCAAGAGCCGTTGGATCTATATCATTCAAACCTACATATAGAAACAAATCACCGATGGTTAATCCTTTATCACTTTGCCATTTTTATCGACCTTAAAACCTTCATCTTTCTAGATTTTCTCTCTTGAGCATTCAAGGTTGATCGACAATTATTCTTTAACATTTATTGCTCATCATCATTATTAAAGATGCCAAGGAAAACCAAAACCCCACAGAATCCGGCCAGAGATACCTCAACTTTTGGTCAAGAAGAAGAACCAGTTGTGTATGAGGTTCACCCTTATTCTCAGGTTCTTAAGCTCTTTAGGGATGCTCCTAAGAAACTCTTTTCAGAGCAGAGGTGAGCAACTCAGGTTGTGAAGGAAACGATTCTTAATGTGGACGATGTGGAAGAGGCACGTCCAGACAGTGGTCTTGCGACCAAATTGACAGGAGAGAAGATTGTGAACTACCTGCAGGCACGACCGAAGAGGTTTGACCCATACTTGGTGGCCTAGTTCTTTGCAAACGCTGTGATGGACGAGGACAAAAAAGGCCTTCACCACCAATGTGGCCGGAACCGAAATCCCAGTAACCCCCCGATTACAGAAGAAGGTGTTCTGTCTCAGGAACCGAGGCACCTGCATCCATCTCTACTTGCTGGGTGCCGAAATTGAGAGAGTGCGTGAGCACATGAAAGCACATTGGACTGACTGGAAGAGGGATGATATCACAACCGGGTGGAAGATGAATCAGAAGACAAATGAGTTTGATCATTTTTAAAAGTTTATTGCCGACATCACGATCTGCATGCTCCAGTGTGAGGTGGGATCCTTTTCAGAGATGAGCAGAAAGAAGTATTCACTTCTCACGGCCATCGATGACGAAGTACATGGAGATTGGGTAGGTTTTCTCATTGACAGGCTGTTGGACTATGTGAGCAGACAATCCACCATCGAGAGCACAGACTAGCTCAGCCAGTACAGGGGCCTACTAGTTCGAAGGAAGAATTACAATTGATATCCCTAAGAAAGCTCGAACTGAGGTGGTTCGTCCCCTGAACAGGAAGAAAAGGGATGAGGAAGAAGTTGCTGGAAATGGCAAAGAGAAAGTGGACGAGTCGTCCACCCGTTGCAAGCTAACATTTCAGGGACCGGAGGTGGAAATCCCTCAAGATATACACATTCCCTTCCTCTCTGACACCCCTGAACAGAGAACCTTTGAAGAACTATACCGGAAGGCTCATGGCATGGACCAGCATAAAGAAAGGCAGTTGGAACAACCTAAGCAACTCGAGGTAGAAGTGATGGTTGATAAGTTCATAACTTTACTCACTTATCTATATTATTTTCTACTATATTATGTAGTTTGGTTGACTTTATCTATATATTTTATGCTTGAGTCTATACTAGGTGGTATTATGCTTGTCATGGTGCATTTTTACAGGTTTTAGGCCTAAATTCAACGGAAACTCGCACCGAAAAAGGTTAATGTGCAAAGAAGCAGTCACAATTTCCTCCACACATGGAATTCGAGCTAATGGAGCTTGTAAATATATAGATCTTCGAGTCGGCTTTCCAATTCAACTGGAATCGGGTCAATCGGATTTTGGGAGCAAAAGTTATGGCCAAAACCGTGAGACCGCACAGAAGGGGGCGAGAAAGTGAATGCTCGATTTTGACCAACATGGAGCCATTTCAATCGACATGGATGATGCACGTCGACCAATGGCAAGCCACATCAATTGATGAACCACTCAAAAAAGCAAAAATTCAATTAAATTCGAATTATATCATATCTAGCCCTAGACTTGATAAGATACACACCCACCCCTATAAATGGCCTTGTAATTTTCAGTTTTATGTAACTTTTTCATCATTCATCATTCAACACCTTTTTTCTAGCATTCAAGAGACGAAGTACTTTATTGTTTTTGTAAGTTCTTTTCTTTCAAGTTAATAATATGTTTTATTTTGGATTTTTATTTGCGATGAGTGCCTAGAAACCTGATATGTGTGTAATTTGCATGATTTTCGAGATGTGAATTGAATGAA
>JAPKLW010008966.1:0-12651 GCA_026898455.1 Plectranthus barbatus | reverse complement strand
CCCCCCAAACTTAGTCAAGTGAGACTAAGTTTGTAAAAAGGTAGTCGGTGCGTCATTGCTCAACCCTATCCTGCTGCTGCTGTTGGCGTTCTCTGCGGGACTGGTACAGAATGGGAACTCGCCGCTGCAACTCCCTCACGTCCTCCTGAATAGAATCGACTCGCTGATCAAGGCCATCAAAGCGAGAAGTCATGGAGGCGTCAAGACCCTGCAAGGAAGAAGACAAAGACTCTATAGAAGCATTAGTATGCTGCAACATAGAGTACATCCTTTGCTGCCAATCGGTCGACGAAGTCTGCCCAGACTGAGGACCGCCCTCCCTCAACTGCTGCATAGCTGCCTCGGTAAGATGCCGGAGGGTTGTAAAATACCCATCAGGAGATAGCACTCCGACCACATCCTTGTGGTCCTCGGTATCCAGCAGCCAGTTGGATCTATCAGACAGATCCGCTACTGTAATCCACTCCGGTCTAGGCAGCAAAATGGCCAAGTTCCCAAATTTGTAATAAGTCGAATTCCGATGACCGGGAACCAAGAATTGGCCAGCTAGCAATGAGCTCGAGTCCAAAAACAAAGGAGGGGCAGTAGGACCAGTCAATTCAACACCAATATCCTCAAAAATAGGCGTAAGCATCCCACAAGTAAAAGTACGAGTATTGGTATTAGCAGCACGACTCCAAGCATCCATCAACATAGCCCCCAGAGAAAATTGAATTCCATTCATCAAAGCATATAACATATGAAGCTCAGGAGTGATCACATTGCTAGACTCGTACCTCCCACAAACAGAACTGCCAACAAACTTATGAATATATCTAATAACAGGATTCTTAATCGATGTAGCTCTACATTCTTTGATATTAAACCTCCTATCCACATTGATACCAGTAATCGATGACCAAAACTCCCCAAAATTCACACCCTCATGCACAAAAATTGACTCCGGATCACAACCAAATATTTCATCAATCTTAGCTTTCTGGTAGAAATATTCCGTACCTTTAAGCTTGAATTTCATGGACAAAGGAATACCTCCAATGCCTTTCATGACCGTAACTGAGGCGAAGAACTCCCTTGCTAACTCCATATAGCCCGGCCAATTGGCATGAAGCAGCTTCTTCCACCCAATGCCGGTAAGGAGGCTCCACACGTCGTCCTTCAATTTGAGTGCCTTCAACGTCTCACCGCACATGTATTTTGTGCCCACAACTTGCCGCGTTGCCAAACTTTTGAATTTCTCAAATTCGTCATCATCAAATTTCTTCGGCCGTCCATCAGAAGAAGAAGACTCCCCCCTTGTTCTTTTGCTAGCCATGAGAAGAAATAAGATGTGAGATAAACACAATTGAAAGCAACAAAGTATGGGAGAAAATTTGGGAAGAGAAATTTTGACCGATCGGAGGATGGGGCGAGCAATTGCTCGATCGCGCAATTTAAATCTGCGCGTGGCTCGGTCGAGCGCCAGATGGCTCGACCGAGCGGAGCCTCTGTCCGCACACACATGCCCTGGCACGCCATGGCTCGGCCGAGCCTGCACACGCTCGGCCGAGCGAAGTCTCTGTTCCATGCCCTCGCTCTGGCTCGGCCGAGCCTGCACATGCTCGGCCGAGCGACCTTGATTTACCCCATTCTCCGCCTTTCTCCGACACTTTCCACGAGCCTTCGGCCTTCCATCCTGCCTACTCTTCACTCACAATGTTAGCTAAACTTGTAAATCCACACACAACTAAGAATCCTTCAATTATAAACAACAAGCAACATTAATAAACCTAAATCAATAACAACATTATTCAAAAGCATGAAAAAACACAAAGTTTAAACGTTGGGTTGCCTCCCAACAAGCGCTTGTTTAACGTCGAAAGCTCGACGACCATACCTCGAGTCAATCATGATCCCAAGGTGTGGATCCAGAGCTCATACCTCTATCAAGCACGACATCATCTTCCGGAAAGAACAACTTCCTCCGTGCACTATACGGTGGATCCGGCTCAACTCTAGCTTTCTTTGTCCGTATTTGCTCATCTCTATCAAAATCTCCCGGATCATCTTTTTCTTCATCCTCAAATTCTTGGAAGGCTAATCCCGGATCAAGCTCATCCTTCAATCTTTTCTTCCTCTCAACTCTTGCCTCGTCAACCTCATGCAAATTCTTTTTGGGGTAAGGCAAAAACGACTTCCTTTCCCCCACACCGGAAAGTAAGCTCCCCTTGTTTCATGTCAAAAAGGGCATCGGCTGTACTTAAGAAAGGCCTCCCAAAGATTAATTGAATGCCACCTTTATTCTTCATGTCTACCACAAGAAAATCTCTGGGAAATGTGAACGTCAACACATCCACATGCACATCTTCGACAACTCCACGTGGACAAAAGAGGGCTTGATTAGCAAGTTGCAACACTTGATTGGTGGGTTTGAGGTATCCCACCTCCAATTCTTTGTATAGGTCCCAAGACATAATATTCACGCTAGCACCGGAATCACACAAAGCTTTCTCAACCTTCACATTTCCAATTTGACAACCTATTACAAAACCGCCCGGATCATCCTTTTTGCTAGCAATGTTCTTCTCTTCATATTCATGACTTTCCGGTTCATGTGATTCCCCATCCAAAGGTAGATCAACACCAACAAGTTTATCTAGCATGGGAACTCGCTCAATTTCATCCGGAAGTGGCATCTCTATGTCTCCCTTCCTTACATAATCAAAGAAATTCACCTTCTCCACATGTTCTTCTTTCTCATTGCCTAAACTCTCTTCCTTCAACTCTTTTCCATCTTCCTTGATTTCAACACTTTCTACTTTCGGAGTCATGACCTCCAATTTCTCATCAAGCCTCTCTTCATCTTCAATCATATTACAACCTTTCTTTTGAACGGTTTCCGTGTCGCTTGGAAATTTCCCAGCTTGATGCCTTCCACTTAATTGTTTAGCAATCGACGAAATTTGCAGCTGGATTTCCGCAAACATCCCATCATATTTCTCGAACCTCTTATCAATCTCCTCATTAGGATTTCTTCTTGGCTCTTGATTCACATATCTACTTCCTCCCCCTGAATATCCCCCTTGACAACTACCTCCTTCCAATTGCATCGGAGGATTTAGAGCGTTATTCGGATTTGCATAGGAGAAATTTGGGTGGAAACGGTTGGACGGATGATAATACATATTTCCTTGAGGATTGTATGGAGGACGGTTGTTGTACCCCATCCTTTGATTGACGAAATTGACATTCTCCGAACAAACATTATCATGCTTGAGTATCATCATCTCCTCTTGTCCACTTCCCGAAGTAGATAGCTTATCTAGCTTCCTTTGCATGAGTGCGAGTTGTTCCTTAAAATCTTCCGTCTCATAAGCATCATTGACCGACTTTACCGGTCTATAATCCTTCCTTTCCCTTGGCCATTGGAAACTGTTTTCGGCCATTTTTTCAATTGTCTTCCAAGCATCCTCTTCTTCTTGATCAAGAAATGCACCTCCCGAAGAAGCATCCATCATAACCTTCGTATCATAATTCAAACCTCCATAGAATTGGCATATTTGTTGACTCTTAGAAAGACCATGGCGTGGGCACTTCCGTATGAGCTCTCGGAACCTATCCCATGCCTCATATAGAGGTTCATCATATCTTTGTCCGAATGAGGTAATATCTGCCCTTCTTTTCAAGGTTAGACTTGGTGGAAAAAATTTGAAGAGGAACTTCTCCCTTAACTCTTCCCATGTGGCTATATTTGTCTTGTCTAGACCCTCAAACCAATGCCTTGCCGAATCCCTCAATGAAAATGAGAATAATCGCAGCCGAATTAAGTCTTGAGGAACTTGATTGATCTTAATGGTATCCGTGATTTCCAAAAATCGGGATATGTGCACATTCGGATCTTCGGTAGCATGTCCTCCAAATTGATTATTTTGAATCATTTGAACCAATTGAGGCTTAATTTCAAACTGCGTGGCATTTACTCCAAGTCGGAAACCACCGGTCAGCGGCTCTCCTTGAGGTCGGAAAAGATTTTGGAGTGGCCTACGAGGACCATTCCTCTCATTGAGCAACACCTTCATCAACTCAATTTGCCTTTCTAACTCTCCAATCCTCATGGTATCTTCCCCCGGATTAGCCATGTCCAAGTCAATCTCTATACTTTCTTGCCTTTGTTGTGCTTTCCTTTCCAAGAGTTCACGAGCCTTATACCTCGTGATCATATACAACCTACACCTCACAAAAATTCCAATTACCAAACAAGCAACTAAATCAAACAAACCAACAATCAACTACCAACAACAAGCTAAAAGCAAAACTATTCACACAAGCAATATAACAAACACCTAGCCTACAAGCTTCACTTTTCCCCCAATATCTAGCAACCTACTCAATGAAGTCCCCGGCAACGGCGCCAAAACTTGATGCGGTAAAAGTTCAATAGCAATAAACTCTCAACCACACACAAGAATAAAATATCAATCCGAGTTCTTCTAGCTTCGCCTACTAGAATACCGAGCTACTCAAGTGAAGTCTTATAGCTAAGTATGATTCAATCGCTGAGTAATTCTAATCATCTAAACATGCAATTCAAATCTAAGCTATCAATATAGGAAATGCAAGAATTTAAACACAAAATTTAATCGAACAATCCTTCTCACTATGGTAAACCAAGACAATCACAATACTCAAGTTAGGAAGATCGGATGTTGAATTGAGTAGAGATACAATCAAATTTGGCTAATCATTGTTGCAAACATTATTTAATCCCTAGGAGATTGAGCAATCGACCCTACACTCGATAACCCCTTGTCACGGTGAGCTACCGGTTGATGATCTAGAACTAGCAAACAGTCACGTTATTTAGCCCTAGACCACTCCAAATGGTTCGTCAATTATCGCCCTACGACCTAGCACCGCACATGGATTGGAACTAAAATTGTATGAATTAACACTATTCACGATGATTCTGCTCGCGTATTGGCTGCAACGTTCACGTCAACTACCTCCTAAGTTGGCTATTACCTACACCTAAGAGGTAAGGAACAAGCTCTAGTGAAATCCAAACTCTCAAAGGAAAGTAAACATACAATTCTCATGCCAAATTCTCATGCATCTTTCCTCAAATCAACATCCAAAACAGTTTAGAACTTCATACCTTTCAATTGTACAATTACAATTTGGAATACAATGTACGTCATTACAATTTGAAGGTAGAAATAAGAAATCTTCCCCAATTTGGATTGGTTGACTTGATCCACCACTTTTGATCTTCAATCTCTTACAAGTGTTGATGAATTTAGCTCCTAGAAGCTCTAGGACTAGGATGAATTTGAAATAGAAAAATAGAATCTAGGGAGAAATCTACTATCGTATGTGAAAAGTGACAAAAAGTTCCAAAAATAACCGCTCATCCCCCTTTTATATGCAAGCAATCAGGCCCTCGGATCGCCCGGTCGAAGTTTGGCTCGCCCGGGCCACCAAAAAACTGCCAGAAATTGCTAAAAACCGGCTTGGCTCGGCCGATCGAAATCTGGCTCGACCGAGCCAAGCCCCAGCCCATCCTCGCTCGACCGATCCTGCACAGGCTCGACCGGTCGAGCTCTCTGAACGCCCGCTCGACCGATCCTGCACACGCTCGACCGGTCGGAGCCTCCAAACTTCCAAAACCTTGCGATTTTCCTCCAAAACTCCACCAAATATGCTTGTTTATGCCAAAAACCTATCCTACACAAGTCAAACACACAAAACACGAAAACACAAACAAAATACGACAAAAACATATGATACGGGAGTAAAATAACCACAAACAAGCATGTTCACATATCAAAATATGGGTCATTTTACGCACGTATCATAACCCCCAAACTTAAACCTTTGATTGTCCTCAATCAAAACAAAGCAAAGTAATCAATCTACCTCATCAAACAACCTCATAGCTCATCATAGTCATCTTAGCATGCTCTTATAAAACGAGATTATCACCTAATTTTGTGACCCGGTTAATGCCAACGACTCAAACCACTCATCAACGTTGGATAAAGAAATGAAAGCTTTCCCTCACGTGTTTAGGGTTTGAAGAGTTCTCTCATGCACAAAATATCGAGCACAATTTCCATAAGCTTGAAACAATTCTCACCACTATACTACAACGAGTTGGCTCCCAAAATCACAAAGGTCTTTGTTTTTGGTTATAATGTGGCTTACTAAAAGGTAAGTGGTTTTGGGCCAAAGTGACTAAACTTCTCAATTTCCCAAAACCCCCAAACTTATTTTCTTCAATCCACTTCCAACCTCGAGGCTTTTCAATCACCATTCTCATATATTTCTTTCTTTTTCTTTTCTTTCCTTTCTTTCTTTTCTCATTCTCTTTTTCTAGCACCCTCAATTTTTTCGTGGGGCTATTCATTTTCTTCTCTCTTTTCCTTTTCTTTTGTTTTCTTTTTCTTCTTTCCTTCGAAGTACCAAAATTTTGTTGATACCCTCTTTTTCTAGGATTCACATCAATCCATACTCAAACATTTATTGCCTCAACAATCATAACTCCAAGATACCAAACAACTCCCAACCCAACTCTCAACTCCGTATTCACCCTCATACACTCATTCCCCCAAAATATGTCCTAATAATTTGAAGAAAATTCACCATTAAGCTCAATCATGGAAATCAAGGGTATGAAGGGCAAAATTATAATATCAACCACCTTATACTCCCGAAGTGAAAGGTAGGGCTAAGAATCGATGGCCTAAGATCATTTTTTAGTTACCAAACCCATATCAAATAGATAGAGAATATATTCAAGTTCTAGATCTTGTGCTCTCAACCTTGCCACTCACAATCGAAATAGATATGACAATATCAAAGCTCAAATCTCACAACTTTTGTCAAGTCCTAGGCATTAACCTCGCACAAAACTCGGCAATTCAAAAGTTAAACTTGAACATGCATCGAAAACTAGATTCCACCCTATCATTGGTCAAAGTAGACATCAAACTCCACTAAGTAAATCATGATTCAAATCTCAAGCCTAGTTCGGGTTCATCATTCACACACAAGCACACAACATCCTAACACAATCTACATTCCAAAACACAATTTAATGAATCAAAATGGTAGAAGGAACGATAGAAAGCGTTACCCATCGGCACACACGATCAAACCGCTCTCCCCGCCTTATTTGTACCTACTACATCAACACAAACACCACCAACTATTGAGCATAAACAAGACAATAAAGCTCTCATAACCACCAACTTCCACAAACCAATATTCAACAAAAATAAAACCATATCCACCATTTCCACCATTCATTCCAATCCATACACATATCCACACACCAAAAGCCAAATAGAAAGAATTAACCACATTCAAGCTTGCTAAAAATTTTCATCCATTCATCATAACAAAAATCATCATAATCATCATTCACATCCCAATTCAAATTCAAAGTAAGAGTAGATCATAAGTACAACCATATCGAATCAAAATTTTCAAATCCAACTAAACTACACTAATCTAGAAAGCATAATGAAGATAAGGAGATAGAGAAGAGAATGAACCAGAGCACCAACTACCGACACTTCCCCCCAAACTTAGTCAAGTGAGACTAAGTTTGTAAAAAGGTAGTCGGTGCGTCATTGCTCAACCCTATCCTGCTGCTGCTGTTGGCGTTCTCTGCGGGACTGGTACAGAATGGGAACTCGCCGCTGCAACTCCCTCACGTCCTCCTGAATAGAATCGACTCGCTGATCAAGGCCATCAAAGCGAGAAGTCATGGAGGCGTCAAGACCCTGCAAGGAAGAAGACAAAGACTCTATAGAAGCATTAGTATGCTGCAACATAGAGTACATCCTTTGCTGCCAATCGGTCGACGAAGTCTGCCCAGACTGAGGACCGCCCTCCCTCAACTGCTGCATAGCTGCCTCGGTAAGATGCCGGAGGGTTGTAAAATACCCATCAGGAGATAGCACTCCGACCACATCCTTGTGGTCCTCGGTATCCAGCAGCCAGTTGGATCTATCAGACAGATCCGCTACTGTAATCCACTCCGGTCTAGGCAGCAAAATGGCCAAGTTCCCAAATTTGTAATAAGTCGAATTCCGATGACCGGGAACCAAGAATTGGCCAGCTAGCAATGAGCTCGAGTCCAAAAACAAAGGAGGGGCAGTAGGACCAGTCAATTCAACACCAATATCCTCAAAAATAGGCGTAAGCATCCCACAAGTAAAAGTACGAGTATTGGTATTAGCAGCACGACTCCAAGCATCCATCAACATAGCCCCCAGAGAAAATTGAATTCCATTCATCAAAGCATATAACATATGAAGCTCAGGAGTGATCACATTGCTAGACTCGTACCTCCCACAAACAGAACTGCCAACAAACTTATGAATATATCTAATAACAGGATTCTTAATCGATGTAGCTCTACATTCTTTGATATTAAACCTCCTATCCACATTGATACCAGTAATCGATGACCAAAACTCCCCAAAATTCACACCCTCATGCACAAAAATTGACTCCGGATCACAACCAAATATTTCATCAATCTTAGCTTTCTGGTAGAAATATTCCGTACCTTTAAGCTTGAATTTCATGGACAAAGGAATACCTCCAATGCCTTTCATGACCGTAACTGAGGCGAAGAACTCCCTTGCTAACTCCATATAGCCCGGCCAATTGGCATGAAGCAGCTTCTTCCACCCAATGCCGGTAAGGAGGCTCCACACGTCGTCCTTCAATTTGAGTGCCTTCAACGTCTCACCGCACATGTATTTTGTGCCCACAACTTGCCGCGTTGCCAAACTTTTGAATTTCTCAAATTCGTCATCATCAAATTTCTTCGGCCGTCCATCAGAAGAAGAAGACTCCCCCCTTGTTCTTTTGCTAGCCATGAGAAGAAATAAGATGTGAGATAAACACAATTGAAAGCAACAAAGTATGGGAGAAAATTTGGGAAGAGAAATTTTGACCGATCGGAGGATGGGGCGAGCAATTGCTCGATCGCGCAATTTAAATCTGCGCGTGGCTCGGTCGAGCGCCAGATGGCTCGACCGAGCGGAGCCTCTGTCCGCACACACATGCCCTGGCACGCCATGGCTCGGCCGAGCCTGCACACGCTCGGCCGAGCGAAGTCTCTGTTCCATGCCCTCGCTCTGGCTCGGCCGAGCCTGCACATGCTCGGCCGAGCGACCTTGATTTACCCCATTCTCCGCCTTTCTCCGACACTTTCCACGAGCCTTCGGCCTTCCATCCTGCCTACTCTTCACTCACAATGTTAGCTAAACTTGTAAATCCACACACAACTAAGAATCCTTCAATTATAAACAACAAGCAACATTAATAAACCTAAATCAATAACAACATTATTCAAAAGCATGAAAAAACACAAAGTTTAAACGTTGGGTTGCCTCCCAACAAGCGCTTGTTTAACGTCGAAAGCTCGACGACCATACCTCGAGTCAATCATGATCCCAAGGTGTGGATCCAGAGCTCATACCTCTATCAAGCACGACATCATCTTCCGGAAAGAACAACTTCCTCCGTGCACTATACGGTGGATCCGGCTCAACTCTAGCTTTCTTTGTCCGTATTTGCTCATCTCTATCAAAATCTCCCGGATCATCTTTTTCTTCATCCTCAAATTCTTGGAAGGCTAATCCCGGATCAAGCTCATCCTTCAATCTTTTCTTCCTCTCAACTCTTGCCTCGTCAACCTCATGCAAATTCTTTTTGGGGTAAGGCAAAAACGACTTCCTTTCCCCCACACCGGAAAGTAAGCTCCCCTTGTTTCATGTCAAAAAGGGCATCGGCTGTACTTAAGAAAGGCCTCCCAAAGATTAATTGAATGCCACCTTTATTCTTCATGTCTACCACAAGAAAATCTCTGGGAAATGTGAACGTCAACACATCCACATGCACATCTTCGACAACTCCACGTGGACAAAAGAGGGCTTGATTAGCAAGTTGCAACACTTGATTGGTGGGTTTGAGGTATCCCACCTCCAATTCTTTGTATAGGTCCCAAGACATAATATTCACGCTAGCACCGGAATCACACAAAGCTTTCTCAACCTTCACATTTCCAATTTGACAACCTATTACAAAACCGCCCGGATCATCCTTTTTGCTAGCAATGTTCTTCTCTTCATATTCATGACTTTCCGGTTCATGTGATTCCCCATCCAAAGGTAGATCAACACCAACAAGTTTATCTAGCATGGGAACTCGCTCAATTTCATCCGGAAGTGGCATCTCTATGTCTCCCTTCCTTACATAATCAAAGAAATTCACCTTCTCCACATGTTCTTCTTTCTCATTGCCTAAACTCTCTTCCTTCAACTCTTTTCCATCTTCCTTGATTTCAACACTTTCTACTTTCGGAGTCATGACCTCCAATTTCTCATCAAGCCTCTCTTCATCTTCAATCATATTACAACCTTTCTTTTGAACGGTTTCCGTGTCGCTTGGAAATTTCCCAGCTTGATGCCTTCCACTTAATTGTTTAGCAATCGACGAAATTTGCAGCTGGATTTCCGCAAACATCCCATCATATTTCTCGAACCTCTTATCAATCTCCTCATTAGGATTTCTTCTTGGCTCTTGATTCACATATCTACTTCCTCCCCCTGAATATCCCCCTTGACAACTACCTCCTTCCAATTGCATCGGAGGATTTAGAGCGTTATTCGGATTTGCATAGGAGAAATTTGGGTGGAAACGGTTGGACGGATGATAATACATATTTCCTTGAGGATTGTATGGAGGACGGTTGTTGTACCCCATCCTTTGATTGACGAAATTGACATTCTCCGAACAAACATTATCATGCTTGAGTATCATCATCTCCTCTTGTCCACTTCCCGAAGTAGATAGCTTATCTAGCTTCCTTTGCATGAGTGCGAGTTGTTCCTTAAAATCTTCCGTCTCATAAGCATCATTGACCGACTTTACCGGTCTATAATCCTTCCTTTCCCTTGGCCATTGGAAACTGTTTTCGGCCATTTTTTCAATTGTCTTCCAAGCATCCTCTTCTTCTTGATCAAGAAATGCACCTCCCGAAGAAGCATCCATCATAACCTTCGTATCATAATTCAAACCTCCATAGAATTGGCATATTTGTTGACTCTTAGAAAGACCATGGCGTGGGCACTTCCGTATGAGCTCTCGGAACCTATCCCATGCCTCATATAGAGGTTCATCATATCTTTGTCCGAATGAGGTAATATCTGCCCTTCTTTTCAAGGTTAGACTTGGTGGAAAAAATTTGAAGAGGAACTTCTCCCTTAACTCTTCCCATGTGGCTATATTTGTCTTGTCTAGACCCTCAAACCAATGCCTTGCCGAATCCCTCAATGAAAATGAGAATAATCGCAGCCGAATTAAGTCTTGAGGAACTTGATTGATCTTAATGGTATCCGTGATTTCCAAAAATCGGGATATGTGCACATTCGGATCTTCGGTAGCATGTCCTCCAAATTGATTATTTTGAATCATTTGAACCAATTGAGGCTTAATTTCAAACTGCGTGGCATTTACTCCAAGTCGGAAACCACCGGTCAGCGGCTCTCCTTGAGGTCGGAAAAGATTTTGGAGTGGCCTACGAGGACCATTCCTCTCATTGAGCAACACCTTCATCAACTCAATTTGCCTTTCTAACTCTCCAATCCTCATGGTATCTTCCCCCGGATTAGCCATGTCCAAGTCAATCTCTATACTTTCTTGCCTTTGTTGTGCTTTCCTTTCCAAGAGTTCACGAGCCTTATACCTCGTGATCATATACAACCTACACCTCACAAAAATTCCAATTACCAAACAAGCAACTAAATCAAACAAACCAACAATCAACTACCAACAACAAGCTAAAAGCAAAACTATTCACACAAGCAATATAACAAACACCTAGCCTACAAGCTTCACTTTTCCCCCAATATCTAGCAACCTACTCAATGAAGTCCCCGGCAACGGCGCCAAAACTTGATGCGGTAAAAGTTCAATAGCAATAAACTCTCAACCACACACAAGAATAAAATATCAATCCGAGTTCTTCTAGCTTCGCCTACTAGAATACCGAGCTACTCAAGTGAAGTCTTATAGCTAAGTATGATTCAATCGCTGAGTAATTCTAATCATCTAAACATGCAATTCAAATCTAAGCTATCAATATAGGAAATGCAAGAATTTAAACACAAAATTTAATCGAACAATCCTTCTCACTATGGTAAACCAAGACAATCACAATACTCAAGTTAGGAAGATCGGATGTTGAATTGAGTAGAGATACAATCAAATTTGGCTAATCATTGTTGCAAACATTATTTAATCCCTAGGAGATTGAGCAATCGACCCTACACTCGATAACCCCTTGTCACGGTGAGCTACCGGTTGATGATCTAGAACTAGCAAACAGTCACGTTATTTAGCCCTAGACCACTCCAAATGGTTCGTCAATTATCGCCCTACGACCTAGCACCGCACATGGATTGGAACTAAAATTGTATGAATTAACACTATTCACGATGATTCTGCTCGCGTATTGGCTGCAACGTTCACGTCAACTACCTCCTAAGTTGGCTATTACCTACACCTAAGAGGTAAGGAACAAGCTCTAGTGAAATCCAAACTCTCAAAGGAAAGTAAACATACAATTCTCATGCCAAATTCTCATGCATC
>JAPKLW010008965.1:0-12652 GCA_026898455.1 Plectranthus barbatus | reverse complement strand
ATTTAGAAGTTTCAGCATCCTCAATAAAAAAAAATAGAAAAATATAAAATGAAATGAAATAATATAATACGTGGATTAGAAGTGCAATCGGAGTCCAATAATCCAGAGAATTGGGTGTGAGGAGGAAAGCGGTGGCTACTCCCCTGAAAGGTGAGTGATCTGAGGTAACAATCGGCCAGATTGTAACACCAGCCACCTCCCTATAATCATATATATATATATATTTATAAATATTGTACGCCGTTAATAATTTGATGAAAAAACATAATTTAGTTATAAAAAAAAACTAAGCTTAATTATTATTATGATAATTAATAGTTATAAGTTACCTCGAGAAAAATGATCCATCCATTTTCAGATCCCTGGTAGTAATTGTACGCTGGCGCACTACCGTCTAGGCAGACTACATATATATAGCAGACCAACATAAAAATAAATAGTGTAAGTTAATAAGAATTGTACATGCATGCATATATTAATAAATAAATAAATAAGATGCTGCATGCTGCATACGTACCGGCTCCTTTGTCGATTGCACTGTGTAGAATAGTGGCAGAAACATTGACATAGCCGTAGACGACTTGAGGGTTGATGATAAGCAGTGAACAGATGCTTAGACACTGGGCCAATCTTTAGATATACAAATGAATAAACATGAATCAATCAATTAAAATTCTGCAATAAGATTTTTATGTGAAAAGAAAGATTATATTTTATTCAAAATAGAATTGTGCGTACGTACGTACCCCAACAGATTAATCTGTAGCCAGCAAGAAAAGGTATCCATCTTCAAACAAAATTCAGAGGTTGAGCAGAGGCAGAGAGAGAATTGCGAGATATGCAATGGTGGTATATACTGAATTATTATTCATATATATAGAAGAAAAGCTGCAAGGACATGGACATGCATAATATTGATTGATTGGAACCTGTCTCCATCTAGGCCTAACTTAAGCAGATCCATCACCCGCTCTTAATTTCCTTTTCCGTCTTTCTATTTATCTTTGTATCCGTTTATACAATCAAAATATGTTCATCTTAATTTTAAATTTAAGGATTTTAATTAATAATAAGAAGAAAATGTGAGTGATCACGTCGTATTCACATGCATTTAAATCAGCTTGCTGGTTTTGAGTGTGCAAACCAACTTGCTAATATGTGTAAAGGACAACCAACTAATGGATTTCAAATTTTAAAGCATAAATTATGCTCAATTAAGTAATAAGCAATTAATTTGTGTTTAATTTGCTCAGAATAATTGGGTTAGGTTAGGTCGTTTCGTTCAAAGGTTTAACTTTAATAAATATATATTTAAATAAGAATAATAATATAGTTGCTGAAATATAATTTTAATAAGGTATCAGCTCATAATTTGATTACACTATTTTTAACTAACATATTTTAATTTCAATTTACTAACAAGTAGCTTTGGAGTTGAATTTTGAGTATTTTTATTCCAATATTATTGCTACTAATTAATAATTTCCAGGTTATCTAATCCAGGCGATAATTCATCTTTGTTAAAAAGTTTTAACATAGTTTTTTTAAGGGAGAAGTAGAGTTTGAATTGTAGACCAACGGTTGAGTCAATTTCATATGCATAAATCAATCTCCAAGTCTTTCTTAATTAGTTGAAGTAACTCACATTCATCTTTGAATCCATGGCGATTTTTCAGCAAGCCCACATTCCTCTATGCATTTCTTGGTAGGTGATGCCCCATTGGAATTGGAACTTGAATTTGAATTCTGGGGGTAGATTTTATTCGTCAACATTGACCGCATAAGCTGCACCAATATATAGTGGCTCTCTCACTTAAAATTAAAACAACCATAATAAACAAGTTATAATAAATATAGTAGTCCACCACTTTTTGAGAAACGTGTTTTGTGTATTTTTGCTTCTACTCTTTTTCTTATTTTATTTAAATAAGTTGTACATATTTGTATATAATAGATATATTAGCTGTAGTCCATTTTCTTCTCTACATTCTGTAATAAGACTCTTCAGACCAAAACATCTGGTCTCTTGCAACAATAGATACAGACTTTTATTTCTCTTCTTTTGGTTCTCATGGATTTTCACCATTCTTTTCATGGTACCAGAGACTAATCGCTTTACACCTTCCGCTTATTTCTTTTATCATCTTTTGCCCATTTCATATGGCCCGAGGTAATAACAACAAGCAACAAATCGCAACATCGGAGGATTCGGGTTGTCCTTATTATTTGCAGAATGGTGATACTCCTGGATTAACCCTTGTTTCGGAACCACTAATTGGCGCAAATTATCACAAATGGAGTCGATCTGTTCTCGTTGCTTTGAAGGCACGAAACAAAATGCCCTTTGTTGATGGGTCTATTGTTAAACCAGAAGTGACTGATCTTCTTTATGGAGCATGGGAAAGGTGCAACAGCATGGTTTTCACATGGATAAGTAAGGTTGTTAGCCCAGAAATTGCAAGCAGTCTACTCTATTTTGAATCTGCTGTGGATGTTTGGAACGATCTTCGTGATAGATTTGCACAAGGTAACACCCCTCGTATCTTTGAGCTGAAACAACAATTGATGTGTTTGAGGCAAGGGAATATGGATATTAATAGTTATTTCACGAGATTTCGTATTCTTTGGGATGAATTGCGTGATTATCAGCCCCCGGATTGTAGAAAGTGCCATGAATATCAAGAAAAGGATTGTGTGATGATGTTTTTAGTTGGCTTGAATGAATCATATTTTCCTCTGCGAAGCCAGATTTTAAGTACAGATCCATTACCTGTCATTTCAAAAGTGTTCTCTATTGTTATCCAAGAGGAACGCCAACGATTGATCGGGTCAGGAATTTTCAGTACTTATAATCCTGTTATGAGTGAGCAGACCTCTATCAATCACACTCAGGTTCAACAAAAACCACTACCACTTAGAAATTTTCAGAAAGACAAAGACAAACCTCTGTGTTCTTATTGTGGCAGACCCAACCATACTGTGGATACATGCTATAAAATTCATGGATATCCACCTGGTTATAGCAAGGGTAAAAGCTCTATGAAGATTAATCACCAGCCTAAGGGACATGTGAATCATACCACTGCTCAGTTCTCTACTGGAAACACTTTGTCTACTAATACTTGTGTTGATTCTAGTACTACCAGTATTTCACAGGAACAATACCACCACTTGGTTGCTCTGCTTAGCTCTCAGCTCAAAGCTTCTCCAATAACCACCACTACCAGTTTGCCCCAGCCTCAAAACATTCCTTCAGCCTCCTCATTCAGCGGTAAGCTAAGTCCAACTCCTTACATAGCCTTAGCTACTTTCCTTGATCTAGATATTTCAACTTGGCTTTTTGATACAGGAGCAACACATCGTGTTTGTTGTTCTTTGTCATCTTTCATATCTTCCACACCTGTTCAAAATGCTTCAGTTACTCTTCCAACTGGAGAGTCTGTTGTCATAGAGAGAGTTGGTTCTGTGAAACTTAATGATTATCTTCTTTTGACTTCTGTACTTTTTCGTACCTAGTTTCACTTATAATCTTTTATCTGTAAGTTGTCTCACTAAAGAACACAATTGTCAGGTTAATTTTACTTCTACTTCTTGTTATATTCAGGATCCTTTTCAGGGGAAGCTGATTGGGACGGGTAAGAGAGATGGCAACCTTTACATTTTAACACCTTTTGTCCCATCTTCTCCCTTTTGTAATGTGGTGGTATCCACTGAAACTTGGCATGCTAGATTAGGCCATTTGTCTTCAGGAAAGCTACATATACTTCACTCTTTGTTAGACCTCAAAACAATTAAACAAGATATGCACTGTTCTGTTTGTCCTCTAGCAAAGCAAAAGCATTTATCATTTTCTTTGTCTAATTCTGTGGCTGTGAATGCTTTTGATTTGCTTCATTGTGACATTTGGGGTCCTTTTACTCCCATTTCAGTTGATGGATTCAAATATTTTCTCACCATAGTAGATGATTTTTCAAGATTTACTTGGACTTATCTACTCAAGGCCAAGTCTGAAGTAGCACACATAATTCCTGCTTTTTACAAATCGGTGCAGACTCAATTTAATTCTTCCATAAAGGTCATTCGATGTGATAATGCACCCGAATTTCATTTGCATGATTTTTATGCTCATCATGGTATTATGCTGCAACATTCTTGTGTTGAAACACCTCAACAAAATGCCAGAGTAGAAAGAAAACATCAACATCTTTTGAATGTAGCTCGGTCTTTGCATTTTCAGTCTCGTATTCCTTTGGACTATTGGGGAGACTGCATTCTTAGTGCTTCCTATCTTATTAATAGGATTCCTTCTTCTGCTATTGGAAATGCCGTCCCTTTTACTAAGCTTTTCAATAAAGTTCCTGCATACTCTCACCTTAGAGTTTTTGGATGTTTGTGTTATGGTTCCACTCTTGATAGGTCTAGACATAAATTCGCTCCTCGAGCTCGTAAATCTGTTTTTCTAGGGTATCCTGCTGGGTACAAAGGATATAAACTTCTTGACTTAAGCACTCATGAAGTTTACGTGACTAGAAATGTTGTCTTCCATGAACACATATTCCCATTTTATGATATTTCTTCACATAGTGATACCACTTTTGTTCCTTTATTTCCTGATACTGAAGTGTCTTCCTCTTCTCATGATGTTATTGTCCAGTCTCCTTCATCTACATCTTCTTTGCCTGTTGTTACTCGAACCGGCCGGGTTTCTCATCCTCCTGGATACTTGAATGATTATATTTGCAGTTCCATTACTTCTCAGTGCACTGCTCATCCTTTGTCTGATTATATTTCTTATAATCGTTTGTCACCTTCCTTTAAGGCTTTTGTATGTGCTATATCTGTCATTCCTGATCCCACCAGCTATAAGCAAGCCACCAAATATCCTCAATGGTTGAAAGCAATGAGTGAAGAGCTGAAAGCTTTGCAGGCTAATGGCACTTGGGAGATTGTTTCTTTGCCTCCGGATAAGCAAGCCATTGGTTGCAAATGGGTTTTTAGAACCAAATATCATGCTGATGGATCTGTTGAGAGACATAAAGCCCGTCTTGTAGCCAAGGGATTCACTCAACAAGCTGGTATTGACTACATTGATACCTTCTCACCTGTCGCAAAGTTAGTCACTGTGAAGACCTTACTTGCTATTGCTGCAGTCAAAGGTTGGCATCTTTTTCACTTAGATGTGAACAATGCCTTCCTACATGGAGAATTGGATGAGGAAATTTTTATGTCTCTTCCTCCTGGTCTTTCTAGCCAAGGGGAGTCTTCATTTCCTGCAAATCCAGTTTGTAAGTTGCGCAAATCGTTATATGGGCTTAAGCAAGCCTCACGTAAGTGGTTTGAGAAATTCTGCTCTGTTCTTTTGGCTTATGGTTTTCACCAATCATCTTCTGATCACTCTTGTTTCATTAAAAATGTTTCGAGTCACATGTTGTGTCTAGTAGTTTATGTGGATGACATTCTTATTGCTGCTGATGATTTAAGTTTAGTTGATGATTTTAAAACCTTCTTGGCTACTCACTTCAAATTCAAGGACTTGGGTGGTTTGAAATATTTTTTGGGGCTTGAAATTGCACGTTCACCTGCTGGGATTTTCATTTCTCAACGCAAATATGCATTGGATGTGTTGGATGAAATTGGTTTGATAGGTACGAAACCTTGTAGCACTCCTATGGATTCTACTCTACACTTATCACAAGATTCTGGTATTCCTCTTGAAGATTTTTCCTTGTATCGGCGATTGATTGGGAAACTCTTATATCTGTGCATCACTCGTCCTGATTTAAGCTTTGCTGTCAACAAACTGAGTCAGTATTTGTCTCAACCTTGTGAATCTCACTTGCAAGCAGCATATTGAGTTCTTAAGTATGTTAAAGGCTCTATTGGTCAGGGTCTTTTCTTCTCATCAACTACCTCTTTAGATCTTTCTGCCTTTGCTGATGCCGATTGGGCTGCAGATCCGGATACTCGTCGTTCGGTTAGTGGTTTTTGCTTGTTCCTTGGTAGTTCTCTGATTTCTTGGCGTTCAAAGAAACAACCGATTGTTTCACGTTCTTCAGCTGAAGCTGAATATCGTTCTATGGCTAATGCTACATGTGAGATTGTTTGGCTTGTTGCTTTGCTCAAGGATTTTGGTATCACTCAGAGTCGTCCTGCTCCTTTATTTTGTGACAATCAAGCTGCTCTACATATTGCTTCTAATCCTGTATTTCACGAGCGTACAAAGCATATCGAATTGGATTGTCATGTTGTTCGTGAGCGCCTTCTTGCTGGACTCATTAAGCCTCTTCATGTTCCGGCTCATTCTCAACTTGCTGACATCCTCACTAAGCCTCTTCCACGAGAACTATTTCGATCTTTTGTGGTCAAGATGGGTCTTCGCTCTATCTTTTCCCATCTTGAAGGGGAGTAATAAATATAGTAGTCCACCACTTTTTGAGAAACGTGTTTTGTGTATTTTTGCTTCTACTCTTTTTCTTATTTTATTTAAATAAGTTGTACATATTTGTATATAATAGATATATTAGCTGTAGTCCATTTTCTTCTCTACATTCTATAATAAGACTCTTCAGACCAAAACATCTGGTCTCTTGCAACAATAGATACAGACTTTTATTTCTCTTCTTTTGGTTCTCATGGATTTTCACCATTCTTTTCAAGTTATAAAAAGAAAAGAAATGCTTGTTACCTTGTCCATTCTTGATTCTTGAAATGCATCTCTCAAACTAGGCCTTCCGCAGACAAACATTTTCTTGAGAAGAAAACACAAATATTTCTTCTTCTTGGACCGGACAGCAGGAGTGAGGGAGAAGAAGATGGATCAAACCAGCCCGGCCAAAGGCGCCGTGAGAAACCCCTCTCTCTCTACCCTCCTCTCGCAGCAAAGGAAAAGAGATGGTGGCGCGACGATGGTAGATGGGTGAAGGTGGAAGAGAGGTTCAACGGTTCTCTCCAGCGGCTGCGCTCTCTTTTTCTCTAATCGTACCCATTCAAAATTGGGGGAAAAGACCAAACCGGGTCGGACTCGGGTCGAGAAATATGGGTTGGGTATAACAGGCCCATGTATAATAATTTGCTACTATGGGCCAAGAAGTTTGGTCAGTTCCTTGTGTAAACTTCGATGGTAGTGATCATCAACAAATGGAGACGACGTCTGGCCTCTACATGTATGAATATCTGTGTAAAATAACTTCATAAAACGGATATGGCTGCTGTGGATGAATGAAATTTTATTGAACTCAATGTGTCTCAACAAATATGTATATTCTGAATTAAAGAATAACGTAAATCTGTGTGAAACCCAATTTGCTAAGTTGTGCAATAAATTTCATCTTCACGGCAAACATGCTCAATTCAGTAATTAGAAATTTAATATCGAATTCAACACACTACAATTCTGATGGAGAACTAAGTTCACATTGCAGTTTGAACAAAATATAGCATCAAAATGCTATTGGTGAGCTTGTTTTTGTAGTCCTACTATCCTTATTTAGTGTGAGATGATTGTCTAATAACATTCAATTAAAATAATCTTTGAATTCATAATTAAATAAAGTATTGTTAAAATATTAGGTTATAATTCAACGAAAAAAACATGAAGAAGTTTTTAATAGTTAACCAATATTTTATGATATTATTTTATAATTTTCCTTTGTAAATCAAACTTGGGCAATAAAATTTATTAACAACCCTAGACAGGTATGTGTGAGAGATTGGTCAGACCACAGTTGGCCAATGGCCTTCACATTCTTGTCCCACTAGTTTCATTTAATTAATTTTTGGGGCCATTAATGAATTATGGGAATGGACATTTATATTTTCTGATATGTTTTTATTATTGTTGTTGTTTTTTTTAAGATAAGGCAAGGCATATATGTTGAATCGACTTGGACCAGAAGTTAAATACAAAAGACCAAAAAAAAAAAAAAACGCAAAACGGAGAACATAATAAAAGAGGTTCAGCCCAAATAGGTAGGTGTGTGTGTGAGAGAAATTCAATTATTAATAATTTTTTTTTGCAAAATCTCAATTAGGAGAAATTACATGTCATATTCAAGTATATGCATACACATGGAGTGAGTTGTCACACACTTGGTACATGTACACACACTAGATATTAAAATATGGTTATATCCATAATCGAACAATAAATAAATGGTTAGTGTTAATGGTGAAAATTCGAGAGGCTAATTTAAATAAAAGTATTAGATAAATCGAAATAGATGAACACAAGACAACAGAAATAAATGTCTGATAAAAAGTAGAGCTCAAAGACTTTGCTTTTATTGATGTACTAGTTTTTCACCCGTGCGTTGCACGAACATATTTTTTATACTTATATTTAAATTTTTATATAAAATAATATAATTATTTTTAAATTTATATGTTACCAAATAAACTTAGTACTATATTTATTTTATACTTATTGAGAAAAATATTTTAATATTTAAAAATATTATGTAAAGAATATTAAATAAGGATATACTTAAAAATATAAATTATAGTAATCTAATGTCTAAATAAAAATAATTAATTGGTCCTAGGCAGTTTTAGGTGGTGTCTTGCCTGTTAGTTTATTTTATATTTTTATTGTTTTAAATATATAAATATTAAGAAACATAAATAAAATTATATAAATTTTAATTTAGGTATATATAAATAAAATTTTAGGCATCTAGCGAGTCAGTCGACCACGTATGTGGTGCATATCCCACATAGACGACTAACTACTTAAAAATTGCTTAAAGTACGTACTGATTTTTTTTTTGTTCGGCTAAGAGTTGTCTACTCTATTTTTACACTAATTATTATTATAAATAGTTTATTTATAAGAATATTGATATAACACAATACATTAAGATTTATACATAATTATAAAAGTGTTTACTAAATATCACCATACATTATAATGTAATTTATTCATTTAAAGAATATTTAGTCATTAAAAGCATTAGAAAATGGAATAAATATAATTGACTATCGATGAGCGGTAAAAACTAAAAAGGATGGGCATCATATTCTCATTCGCAATCAAAAAAAAAAAAAAACAATTAACACTTTATTAAAAAATTGTTATTTGATTTTTATTCTTTGCCACTTGAGTAAAATAATTCCTAGTATTTACAAAATTACATTTTTGTTGAGAAATTTTTACCCTTTATCAATAATAACATAATCCCTTAAAAATTGCAAAAATACAATTTTTTGAATATCATCTTATTTTTAAAAATAGACAAATGTAGAAATTACATTATAATTATCCTCAAAATACTTACATTAAAAGAATTAAGAAAACAAAATATGAATTTCAATTTATATTCTGAAAAATCTAAGTTAATTTATAAAGAAATTTCATTTCAATCATAAAAATTATTATTTTAATTTTAAATTATTTTTTTGACATAAGTACAGATTTGCAAATATATAGCGTCTAATTACTTTTTCTATACAATTGCATCTAATATTTATATAAAATAATAAAATACTCATGTATTTTAAAGAAAATTATCATGAGTAACATATCTAGTCTAGATTCAAATGCTAGAGGCTATCACACCCTTTTATGTGAATTGACAGGTTTCTACTGTCACCAACTTTTACTATTATCTATTCTCTCCCTCCTCTCATTTATCAATTTCCAACATTACTTTCTTCCTCTCTTCTATCATCCTCTCCTTTTTTTTCGCCCACTTTCATCGTGCATTTATTTCAACTCAGTAACTTTGTTCACCTCATATTACAATAAAATATAATTTAATATATAGAAACTATCAAAAGTCCATCTATCTTCCTGCTCTTCCTTACATATTTTTATCGTTTTTATTCACCTACTCCAAAAAAAATCATCATTATTTGCAGCGTAATTATATGTATGTAATTAATACACTGAATTTTTTAATTTACTTTTTATTTTTTGAGATTACAACAAAATTTATTTTTAAGTGGAAGTGGAAAACAACAATGCCCTATATCTCATTTTGCACATGTCTCAGACTCTCAGTCAACCGCTCCCCCTTAATCTTCTGTTTTTTTTAATTTTATTTAGGTACACTATATGAATATAATTATACACATTTTTTCCATATTTCTTTTCTTTTATTTTTTTTAGGAACATTATATGAATATAATTATTACTCATTTATTCCATAATTCTCTGCTTTGATTATTAAAGAATTTGAATGACATTTGAGAAGTAGAATTAAACCCACTATTTAACTTGTGTATTATGATTCTAAAATATTGGAATCATTTCATTCACCTATTCCAATAACTTTCGAATCAAACTGTTTGTTTCATAATAATTCTAATCCGGATTTTTGAAACTCTTCCACTAACTACCTCCTAAATACAAAATAAAAAACAGTTTAAATTTTTTGAAAATAAAGATGGTTATATTCACCCCTTAATATATTAAAATTTATAAGTAAGAGTAATATGAATATATATTAGAAAATAATTGGTTTTTGAATAATGAATACATGATTTATTATGTGTAACAGAATTAATAATCTATATTTTAAAAATAGACTAAGCATATAAAAAAAAGTAAATAATACAGTTATAATAATCCAAACTGCTCAACCGTGCCAAACTTCGCCTGCCCGGTTAACACTCTTCACCTGGTATTACACGCCTCTTAGTTCATCCGTATAACTTATGCTTTTGGAGACTACCATTTGAGACAGTTGAGTGAGAGGGACCTGCGGTAGCCATCATGTACTATTGAGTCTTATACATGTGAAGTCGAACTCGCACATCACATGCACACGTACAGGAGCCACATGCACACGTAACAGCAATGATCTAGAAGCTACAGGATCACATAACTAATTCTTGTAGATATTTTTCCAGTTTGTTACATTTCTGTTACTCTTCTTCCATCTAGATCCTTCCATCGTCTGTATATAAACCCTCATTGTATCATCGAGAGAGGGTGATCATCAATAATATGTTTCCTTTCATATAATTCTCTCGTCTCTTATCTCTGATTTCACATGGTATCACGAGCCAGTACATGATTTTTCATGGCTCAATCTGGTGACGATGCTCTCTACGAAGAGCAACTATTTTTACACGGTTCTAATCATCCTGGAGTTCCTCTGGTTTCTTTCCCTCTGACTAACGCTAACGATCGGCGATGGCGCATTGCAGCCGTCACAGCTTTGACCTCCAAGGATAAGCTAGGGATCGTTAATGGCTCATGCAAATGTCCAGCGACGACTTCAAAATTTTATCGCAAATGGCTCAAGGTTGACAGCATGGTCCTCTCATGGTTGAAGGTTTCCATTGCCAAGGATTTATCAAATCAGTTTGATTATGTTAGTTATGCTTCTGTTTTATGGCGTGAACTCGAGGAACGGTACAATGTTACCAATTTATCTCTCCTCTACCAGCTCAAACGTGATGTTGCTGTTATTCGACAAGATACTTCCGGTGTTACTGAATTCTACGAGAAGCTTAAGGATCTCACTGATCAATTAGAGGCTCTTCGCCCTGGTATTGACTGTTCTCGGATCATTTCGAAGTATTCTGGAAAGTCTGCCGACTTTCTGCTTGGTGTTCGTGCCGTTTTACAAGATGTAGTTGACGTGTTCGAAGAAATGCGTCTGGAGGATAGATCTATGGAATTCCTTCTTGGTTTGAATGATTCCTTCTCTGTTGAGAAGAATCAAGTTCTATTAATGGATCCGCTTCCTAACATCACCAAAATTTATTCCATGATGTTGAAATCCGAACAAAATCGGCTGGTTTCGGATAGCTATCACCTGAGTTCTGATAATGTCGCCATGTATACGAAGCCGAATTAGTCCCGTGGTTCATCTCGTCCTCGTTCGTTTCAACGTCGCGATCCTCCGATATGCACTCACTGCAAACGTATGGGACACACAGTGGATAAGTGTTATAAGATAGTTGGTTATCCTGAATGGTTTGATTCCTCTCGCAAGCGCACTCCACCAGTTGCTGCAATGGTGTCTGATACACCTTTGGATTGGGATGATGCTAAACCCACTCCTGCCATTTCTGAAGCAGTAAATGTTGCGCTTCATCCTGATTTTGCAGGTAACATTCTCACTACTTGTTTTAGTTCGATGCTTGATAAATATCTAGAATTAGGCTCTTGGATTGTCGACACGGGAGCAACGAGTCATATGTGCAATTCTCTTGATATTATGATTAACCCTACACCTACTCAAAGTCCAATTCCTGTTTGCCTTCCCGATGGTCATACACAAAATGTTTCTCACACTGGTAATATCATATTATCTCCTAACCTCACATTATACTCAGTGATGTATCTTCCTGCTTTTCGATTCAATCTCATTTCTGTTCGCAAAGTATCTCAGGACTCATGTCTGTGTTTCAAATTCTTTGATTCGTGTTGCTTATTGCAGGACCTTGACTCACATACAATTGTAGCTGTTGGCCACATGATAAAGAATCTCTACATAATCAATGCTTCTTCCTTTCATTCAGATACAATCCTAGCCTCACAAAATAAATACGCTTCTCATCTGTTGATGCATAATGTCAATCTTTCTTGTAATATGTCTCTTGATGTATCACTTTGGCAATCAAGATTGGGTCACCCTTCTGAAGGAACACGCCGATGAAGGCGGTTCGTCCCCACGATCGATGTTGGTTACCAAACGTACAC
>JAPKLW010008964.1:0-12653 GCA_026898455.1 Plectranthus barbatus | reverse complement strand
TCTTTATTGTTTCAGATATGTCTATGTCTAATGTCATCAATATTCTCGCACAAAACACTCTAACTGGTCCAAACTTCCTGGAATGGAAACGCAATCTTGAGTACCTCTTGATTGCAGAAGAACATATGTTCGTTCTGCAAGTACTTCGCCCCGAAGTGCCAACTGCTGAATCCAGTCAAATGGATATAGACTTTTATAACAAGTGGGAGAAATCGAACAATGTAGTTAAGTGCTACATGATGACCACTATGTCAAAAGTCTTGCAGCAGCAACATCAGCACCATAGGGATGCCTACGACATCATGGCGAGTCTGACGGCGACCTATGGGGAAACTGATAGAGCTGTCAGGTTCAATCTCATGAAAGAAATCGTGAGTAAGAAAATGACTGATGGAACCTCAGTGAGAGAGCACGTAGTTACCATGACTCACCTCATGGATGAACTAACTGTGCATGGTGGAGGTATCGACGCTGAGGCTAAGGTCGATATCATACTAAACTCTCTACCCAAGTCCTTAAAGAGTTTTAGGCTGAATGTTGTCATGAACAAGAAAGAGTATACTCTTAACGAGTTACTCAATGACTTGATGGCAGCTGAATCGGTCATGAACCCTCAGAAGGTTGTCTTGGCCACTTCTGGTAATCTCTCTACTGTACCGAAAAGTATGAAGCGGAAGAAAGGGATTAAGAAGTGGGCCAAGAAGACACCTGTGAAGGATGGTGGGGCTGGGAAAAAGCCTAAGGTGGCGACTGAAAGGGACCGATGCTTCAGGCGTGGTAAGAAAGGACACTGGAGGAAAGATTGTCAAGCCAACAAAGCTAGACAAGGTATGCCATTTTGCATGTATAACTGTAAGCATGATTAGAGTTAGTTGTTGCTCTTCCAGAGCTGTAAGCATTGACTTGTTGATCATGTTGTTGTACTTTGCAGGGGACCGTGCCGACAAGGCTGGTGAGTGATGGCAAGAAGATACCACACTGGATGAAGGCAACGTTTTATGACGGAGCTTCATGGAGTTTTCTTTTCCTTATGATTTGATTAAAGTACATTTGAGAATTTATTTGTGGGCCGTGGTTTATCGGCAGGACAAATTTCATCAACTTTTATAGATATTTGTTATTTATGATTTTATCATTGGTAATAACAATGTTATCCATTATGGTATGTTGATTTACAATGTCTATGTTGCTTTGATCAAATTTATCCTTAAGTATTGCATGTAATTCATCTGTAGGAAGAGAAAACTTACTTCTTCTAATGAGGATCTTACATATCTCTGGCACTTGAGACTGGGTCACATCAGCTTGACGCAGATTCAAAGACTTGCAGATGACGGTACATTGGACCTAGTCCGGGCTGTACCTTATCAAGTCTGCGAATCCTGCATCGAGGGCAAGATGTCAACTAGGCCTTTCAAGGTTAGTCAGTCTCGAGCAGAGGAAGTGTTGGAATTGATCCATTCTGACTTGTGGACCGATGTCCACGCAGGCTCGTGGAGGGTACAAGTGATGGGTTTTGTATACTGAAAGCATTTATTACAATGAGTATACAACGGTTTATTTCTCCTATCTGTTAACAATCGTACATGTATGAACAATGGTATCCTCTTGTCTCACCGATAGGGACGATCATACGGCGTATTGTAGATCGCAGAAGACCGTATGATCACTTGACCTCGTGAGATATAAACCTTGAACACAGTCGAGACAGCGTATGAGGATATGTATGTCCCGATGGCTGCGGCATTGTCGGAATAAGTAGTCTGTCTTGGTTACTTGACATGCTGGTACGCAGAGGTGGCGTATTGATGGACCGCAGTGAGATGTATTCGACTGTCTGACATCAGCGAATACAAGATCTCATTATATTGATTGAGTCCAAACCCTAACGAAGGTTCAGGGGTTTGCACGGGTTGACTGTTGCTTTGACTTGCCATGGTGGAGAGCCAACATAGCGCGCTCGTATATCCGTATTTTGGGTAACAGCAGTTCGTGTAGTACTGCCTGAGACTGAACTTAGGTAACCATATCCGAGTTATTGGATGGGGACATTCCCTGAGGAGCTCAATAACATTCATCGTGCCAAAGTCCTGCAGGCTGATTAAGTTCAGGCACGAGTGATAAGGTTTGAGTGGTACTACTCACGAATAATAAGATATTAATTAATTGTAGTTAGAGCTTATCAGAGGCTCCAATTAATTAATGAATGTCCGGTAACCTTAAATATGGGGATTCTCAATTAATGCAACTCGTTCTCATAACGTGGTAATAAAGGGGTAGGTCAGTATTAATTCTGTGGTGAAAAAGAATTAATATTAATAAATTAATTGTGTCCTGGGTTGTGGACATGGGAATTAATTAATTTATAGGCCCACTTTATTATTTGCATTAGGTCCCAGGTCTGGACCAACAAGTGTTGTGAATTGAGCCCAAAATGGCCCATTAAGATTTCCAACCCTAGGTCTATAAATAGACAGCTCTCTCTCATAAGTCATAAGACAGTTGAAAACCCTAAACCTAAGAGAGAGAGGGGGCGCCATTTTTGAGAAGGGAAAGGAGGAGAATTTTTGAATTCTGGTCCTGCTCAAGCCACAGATCTACGGAGTCCTCACTAGTAGTAGATCTGAACAGCACCGGGACACAGATCTGAAGACCTGATCTGGAGAACAGAACTTCTTCTTTCTCTATTTCTTTATTTTGAATTTGTTTTGAAATTAGATTGCTAATTTCTATTTCCGCAGACAATTCGAATTGCGTGGTTGAATTGAAGTTTGGAATTCAAACGCAAAAGATCGGTACATACACTACGGAGTTTCGGTAAATCTCTCGATCCACAATTCTTCTTATTAAATTCATAGGAGCATGCTAGGGTTTTGAGAAATTAATTATGGGCAATATCCATAGATCGATCCGGTTCAGTGCACTTTCGAGCTGGTCATTTTTGAAAATTTTGAACTAATTACAACAACAGAAACCCAAAAAACTTACTTTTACACATCTAGTAACATATTTTAACCATGAAAATGAACTTTTGAAACCGTTTTTTAGTTTGCAAATTTTCAAAATTTTGTACCGGTGAATTTTCGTGTACTTTGGAGCTGGTCATTTTTGACAATTTTAAACTAATTACAACAACAGAAACCTTAAAAACTTACTTTTACACATCAAGAAACATATTTTAACCATAAAAATGAACTTTTGAAACCATTTTTTAGTTTGCGAATTTTCAAAAATTTTGTACCGGTGAATTTTCGTTCACTTTCGAGCTGGTCATTTTTAACAATTTTGAACTAATTACAACAATAGAAACCCTAAAAAATTTTACACATCTAGTAACACCTTTTAACCATAAAAATGAACTTTTGAAACCATTTTTTAGCTTGCGAATTTTCAAAATTTTGAACCGGTGAATTTTCGTGCACTTTGGAGCTGGTAATTTTTGACAATTTTGAACTAATTACAACAACAGAAAACCCTAAAAACCAACTTTTACACATCTAGAAACATATTTTAACCATAAAAATGAACTTTTGAAACCGTTTTTTAGTTTGCAAATTTTCAAAATTTTATACCGGTGAATTTTCGTACACTTTCGAGATGGTCATTTTTGACAAGTTTGATCTAATAACAACAACGAAAACCCTAAAAAATTAATTTTATACATCTAGAAAAAAATTTAAACAATAAAAATGAACTTTTGTAACCTTTTTTTAGTTTGCAAATTTTCAAAATTTTGTATAGGTGAAATTTCGTGCATTTTCGAACTGGTCATTATTGACAATTCTGAACCAATGACAACTAAAGGAAACCCTAAACACTAACTTTTGTACATCTAGAAAAAGATTTCAACCATAAAAATGAATTTTTGAAACAGTTTTTTAGTTTACGAATTTTCAAAATTTTGTACCGGTGAATTTTCGTGCACTTTCGAGCTGGTCATTTTTGACAATTTTTAACTAATTACAAAAATGGAAATCCTAAAAACTTACTTTTACACATCTAGAAACATATTTTAACCATAAAAATGAACTTTTGAAACCGTTTTTAGTTTGCAAATTTTCTAAATTTTTTACCGATGAATTTTCGTGCACTTTCGAGCTCGTCATTTTTGACAATTTTGAACTAATTACCACAACGGAAACCCTAAAAACTTACTTTTTCACATCTAGATACATAATTTAACTATAAAAATGATCTTTTGAAACTGTTTTTTAGTTTGCGAATTTTTGAAATTTTGTACCGGTGAATTTTCGTGCATTTTCGAAATGTTCATTATTGACAATTCTGAACCAATGACAACAAAGAAACCCTAAATAATAACTTTTGTACATCTAGAAACATATTTAAACCATAAATATGAACTTTTGAAACCATTTTTTAGTTTGGAATTTTCAAAATTTTGTACCGATGAATTTTCTTGCACTTTCGAGCTGGTCATTTTTGACAATTTTGAACTAATTACAACAACGGAAACCCTAAAAAATTAATTTTACACATCTAGAAACATATTTTAACCATAAAAATTAACCTTTGAAACCATTTTTTAGTTTGCGAATTTTCAAAATTTTGTACTGGTGAATTTTCGTGCACTTTCCAGTTGGTAATTTTTGAAAAGTTTGATCTAATTACAACAACGAAAACCCTAAAAAGCTACTTTTATACATCTAGAAACAAATTTATACAATAAAAATGAACTTTTGAAACCTTTTTTTAGTTTGCGAATTTTCAAAATTTTGTACCGGTGAATTTTCGTGCATTTTCGAACTGGTCATTATTGAAAATTCTGAACCAATGACAACAAAGGAAACCCTAAACACTAACTTTTGTACATATAGAAAAAGGTTTCAACCATAAAAATGAATTTTTAAAACTGTTTTTTAGTTTGCGAATTTTCAAAATTTTGTACCACTGAATTTTCGAGCACTTTCGAGCTGGTCATTTTTGACAATTTTGAACTAATTACAACAAAGGAAACCCTAAAAAATTATTTTTACACATCTAGAAACATATTTAAACCTTTAAAATGAACTTTTGAAACCGTTTTTTAGTTTGAAAATTTTCAAAATTTTTTACCTGTGAATTTTTGTGCACTTTCGAGCTGGTCATTTTTTACAATTTTGAACTAATTTTAACGGAAAAGCTAAAAACTTACTTTTACACATCTAGTGACATATTTTAACCATAAAAATTAACTTTTGAAACCATTTTTTAGTTTGCGAATTTTCAAAAATTTTGTACCGGTGAATTTTCGTGCACTTTCGAGCTGGTCATTTTTGACAATTTTGAACTAATTACAACAACGGAAATGCTAAAAACTTACTTTTACACATCTCGTAACATATTTTAACCATAAAAATGAAATTTTGAAACCATTTTTTAGTTTGCGAATTTTCAAAATTTTGTACCGTTGAATTTTCGGGCACTTTCGAGCTGGTCATTTTTGAAAATTTTGAACTAATTACAAAAACAGAAACCCTGAAAACTTACTTTTACACATCTAGTAACATATTTTAACCATAAAAATGAACTTTTGAACCCGTTTTTTAGTTTGCGAATTTTCAAAATTTTGTACCGGTGAATTTTCGTGCACTTTCGAGCTGGTCATTTTTGAAAATTTTGAACTAATTACTACAACAGAAACCCAAAAAACATACTTTTACACATCTAGTAACATATTTTAACCATAAAAATGAACTTTTGAAACCATTTTATAGTTTGCGAATTTTCAAAATTTTGTACCGGTGAATTTTCGTGCACTTTGGAGCAGGTCATTTTTGACAATTTTGAACTAATTACAACAACAGAAACCCTAAAAACTTACTTTTACACATCTAGAAACATATTTTAACCATAAAAATGAACTTTTGAAACCGTTTTTTAGTTTGCGAATTCTCCAAATTTTGTACCGGTGAATTTTCGTGCACTTTCGAGCTGGTCATTTTTGACAAGTTTGATCTAATTACAACAACGAAAACCCAAAAAAATTACTTTTATACATCTAGAAACAAATTTAAACTATAAAAATGAACTTTTGAAACGTTTTTTTAGTTTGCGAATTTTCAAAATTTTGTACCGGTGAAATTTCGTGCATTTTCGAACTCGTCATTATTGACAATTCTGAACCAATGACAACTAAAGGAAACCCTAAACACTAACTTTTGTACATCTTGAAGAAGGTTTCAACCATAAAAATGAATTTTTGACACTGTTTATTAGTTTACGAATTTTCAAAATTTTATACCGGTGAATTTTCGTGCACTTCGAGCTGGTCATTTTTGACAATTTTTAACTAATTACAAAAACGGAAATCCTAAAAACTTACTTTTACACATCTAGAAACATATTTTAACCATAAAAATGAACTTCAGAAACCGTTTTTAGTTTGCAAATTTTCTAAATTTTTTACCGGTGAATTTTCGTGCACTTTCGAGCTCGTCATTTTAGACAATTTTGAACTAATTACAACAACGACCCTAAAAACTTACTTTTTCACATCTAGAAACATATTTTAATCATAAAAATGAACTTTTGAAACCGTTTTTTAGTTTGCGAATTTTTGAAATTTTGTACCGGTGAATTTTCGTGCATTTTCGAAATGGTCATTATTGACAATTCTGAACCAATGACAACAAGGAAACCCTAAACACTAACTTCTGTACATCTAGAAACATATTTAAACCATAAATATGAACTTTTGAAACCGTTTTTTAGTTTGGAATTTTCAAAATTTTTTACCGGTGAATTTTCTTGCACTTTCGAGCTGGTCATTTTTGACAATTTTGAACTAATTACAACAACGAAAACGCTAAAAACTTACTTTTACACGTCTAGTAACATATTTTAACCATAAAAACGAAATTTTGAAACCGTTTTTTAGTTTGCGAATTTTAAAAATTTTGTACCGGTGAATTTTCGGTCACTTTCGAGCTGGTCATTTTTGAAAATTTTGAAATAATTACAAAAACAGAAACCCTAAAAACTTACTTTTACACATCTAGTAACATATTTTAACCATAAAAATGAACTTTTGAATCCATTTTTTAGTTTGCGAATTTTTAAAATTTTGTACCGGTGAATTTTTGTACACTTTCGAGCTGGTCATTTTTGAAAATTTTGAACTAATTACAACAACAGAAACCCTAAAAACTTACTTTTACACATCTAGTAACATATTTTAACCATAAAAATGAACTTTTTAAACCAGTTTTTAGTTTATGAATTTTCAAAATTTTGTACCGGTGAATTTTCGTGCACTTTCGAGCTGGTCATTTTTGACAATTTTGAAATAATTAATAAAACGGAAATCCTAAAACCTTACTTTTAAACATCTAGTTACATATTTTAACCATTAAAATGAACTTTTGAAACCATTTTTTAGTTTTTAAATTTTCAAAATTTTGTACCGGTGAATTTTCGTGCACTTTTACACATCCAGAAACATATTTTAACCATAAAAATGAACTTTTGAAACCATTTTTTTGATGGGTTTTGTATACTGAAAGCATTTATTACAATGTGTATACAACGGTTTATTTCTCCTATCTGTTAACAATCGTACATGTATGACCATTTTTTAGTTTGCAAATTTTCAAAATTTTGTACGGGTGAATTTTCGTGCACTTTCGAGCTGGTCATTTTTGACAATTTTGATCTAATTACAATAATGAAAACCCTAAAATCTAACTTTTATACATCCAGAAACATGTTTCAACCATAAATGGGAACTTTTGAAACTATTTTTGTAGATCGCAGAAGACAGTATGATCACTTGACCTAGTGAGACATAAACATGATCACAACCGACACAGCGTATGAGGATACGTCTGTCCGGATGGCTGCAGCATTGTCGGAATAAGTAGTCTGTCTTGGTTACTTGACATGCTGGTACGCAGAGGTGGCGTATTAATGGACCGCAGTGAGATATATTCGTTTGTCTGACATCAGCGAATAAAAGATCTCGTTATATTGATTGAGTCCAAACCCTAACGAAGGTTCAGGGGTTTGCACGGGTTGATTGTTGCTTTGACTTGCCATGGTGGAGAGCCAACACAGCGCGCTCGTATATCCACATCTTGGGTAACAGCAGTTCGTGTAGTACCGCCTGAGACTGAACTTAGGTAACCATATCCGAGTAATAGGATAGGGAAATTCCCCGAGGAGCTCAATAACATTCATCATGCCAAAGTCCTGCAGACTGATTAAGTTCAGGCACAAGTGATAAGGTTTGAGTGGTACTACTCAGGAATTATAAGATATTAATTAATTGTAGTTAGAGCTTGTCAGAGGCTCCGATTAATTAATGGATGTTCGGTAACCTTAAATATGGGGATTCTCAATTAATGCAACCCGTTCTCACAACGTGGTAATAAAGGGGTAGGTCAGTATTAATTCTGTGGTGAAAAAGAATTAATATTAATTAATTAATTGTGTCCTGGGTTGTGGACATGGGAATTAATTAATTTATAGGCCCACTTTATTATTTGCATTAGGTCCCAGGTCTGGCCCAATTAAATATGCTGAATTGAGCCCAAAGAGCCCATTAGGGATAAAACCCTAGGTCTATAAATAGACAGTTCTCTCTCAAAAGTTGTAACACAGTTGAAAAACACAAACCCTAGAGAGAGAGCAGTGTGGGCGCCGACTTTGGAGTTCAGGGAGGAGAATTTCGATTCTGGTCCTGCTCAAAATACAGATATGTGGAATCCTCACCAGTAGCAGATTAGATCAGCATTGGGATACAGATCTGAAGATCTAATCTGGAGAACAGATTCTTTTCTTTGTTCCTTCTTGTTTTCGAATTTGTTTGAAATTAGATTGCTAATTTATGTTTCCGCAGACAAATTCGTATTGCGTGGTTGAATTGAAGTTTGGAATTCAAACGCAAAAGATCGGTACAGACACTACGGATTTACGGTAATCTCTCAATCCACAATTTTGTATTAAATTCATAGGAGCATGCTAGGGTTTTGAGAATAATTAATTATGAGCAATATCCATAGATCGATCCGGTTCATTTTGGTTTTGGTGATTCGGTTCACGTTAAAAAACCCTACAATTGGTATCAGAGCCAGGTTTCTGATTTATGGCTCTGTTGTTCATAGTTAAATTCGATAATATGCATGTATGAATTTATTATTGTGGATGTTGGTTTTTCTTCCTCGTGGCAACCCGTTGATTCAGCCCACGGTAGTTTATCCGTGTAGGGCTGATTTGTTTTGTAAAATCACGAGAAAATCTGTGATTAGAATAGATTTGAAATTGTAATAGAATAGTTTCTGTAATTTTCAAATTTATGTAATTGAACGGGTCGAAGACGAAGAACGAAGATGGAACTGATGGAGGGCCAAGCACGGCGGACAACGGCGGCGCGGCAGGCGCGGCAGGCACGGCCGAGGGTGTGCGGCACACGCACGGCGCGCGAGGGCAACACCCACGGCGCGCGGCCTGCGGCGCGCACGGCAGGGGAGCGGTGAGCGCGCGCGGCGGTGCTGGGTGGCGCTGGGCCGGCGGCGGCGGCTCCGGTCGTCATCGGCTGCTGCTGTCCCGTCGCGATGGCTCGTGTTTTGGTGGTTTGTGCAATCCTGTGTAAACCCTAGGTTTGCATTAGGGTTAGGGCAAATCATCAGATCACAAAGGCCTAAAAATCCAAAAGATTTGGTGTATCAAGATTTGAAGGCCCTTGAAGATTTGAGAAGATTTGAATTTATCCATTAAATTTAAAATTCAAATTTGTAATAGATAGATTTTTATTTTCTATTTATTTTGGGGCCACGATGAACTTTTGTTTGCCGTAATTGTCCTCGTATTATATGTGATTTATTTATGTGCGCAATTAAGCATGTGTAGATAATAGTAAAAGCATGATTTACTGCTTTTATTATTTACAGCTTTCCAAGCATGCTTATGTGATTAATTTCTTTTGTTGGATTATATTTTGGGAATTTTTGGGCTTGTATTATTACATGCAAAAATTTGGAAAATATAATGACAAAAAGAAATTATGTGTGCGCATAAAGAAACCTTTTAAAACAAAAATACTAAGCAGATTTTTTAATTAAAATCAATAGACCTCCACAAAGCGGTCCTAGGCTGTAAGTGTATCTCTCATTCTAGTAAACGTCTACGAGTGTAGCTTGTTAGTTCCCAGAGGTACATGGGTACGGTTGTTGGGATTTCTAGACAAACAATTTAAATCATGTGAATAGTGGGAGGGCTTTGCGTAAACGTCTACGAGTGTAGCTTGCGTAGACCTCTTTCACAAGTATTCTAGGATTGATTTAAATTAAAGATAACAAAAGCTTTAAGGGCTGTGCGGTATGGTTACGTGCCATGCTAAACTGTCTCTTTTGGCCGGAGTTAAATTTGTGGTTAATTGCTTAGAAGCATCTTAGAATATAATGCAAGAATTGCATCCCTGTTCTTGAGAGATGGCTTGGTCTAAGGTTTTCACTAATTAGTAATTTCTAGTGTCAAAAGCATCCTGACATGGTAGTGAAATTGAATGGATTGGGGCTTAAAACCCGCAGTTTTGGTTGAGGGTGACATCGTAAACGTCTACGAGTGTAGCTTGCGGTGGGAACTCTTGGGCAATTAGTGGAAAACATTTGTATTGGATTTATTAAAAGGTTTTCAATGCATTTGTTTTCGAAGTCCAACATGTATGTTCTTATTTGAGAATCTTTATTGTTTCAGATATGTCTAAGTCTACTGTCGATCATATACTTGCTCTCAATCCTCTAACTGGTCCGAACTTCCATGTTTGGAGTTTCTGCATCAAACACATCCTTTATCTGAAAAATCAAGCACATGTTCTTTACATGGATCCACTATTGCGCTCTCAAAGAGGTGTGTGCGAACTTGAGCTTGAATTCTATGACAGATGGGAGGATGCTGATGAGTCTGCCTTCTGGCTCATCACGGGTTCTCTGTCTAGAGAGTTAAGGCATAAGTATGAACACCTCGAAAGGGCTGGAGAGCTTTGGAAGGAACTCTCTACAGCTTTTGGCAAAGTGGAACGAACTATCGACTGTAAGCTTGTACACAATCTTGTGTGCAAGAAGATGGTTGAAGATAGTTCGGTGACGGAGCACATGATGTCTGTGGTTGATCTCATGAGACAGTTCACTGTGCGAGATTGATATTATCTTAAATTCTCTTCCGGAATCCTTTAATGAATTTAAGGTAGTTGCTGCTGCAAAGGGAGAGTATGCTCTGCATGAGCTGCTCGAGGATCTTGTAGAGGAGCAGTCTACCATGCGAGCACAGATGCTTGTTCTGTCCGGTTCTAGCACTGGTTCGACAATCTCTAAGATTGGAGACGACGGTGCTGAGAGCAAGTTCAGGAAGGCAAACCATGATAGCAAGTCTAGGAAGGGGAAGAGAGTCTGAATGCCAAAGGACAAGGTATGCCATTTGCATTTATAACTGTAAGCATGGTTAGAGTTAGTTGTTGCTCTTCCAGAGCTGTAAGCACTGACTTGTTGATCATGTTGTTGTACTTTGCAGGGGACCATGCCGACAAGGTTGGTGAGTGATAGCAAGAAGATACCAAACTGGATGAAGGCAACATTTTATGACGGAACTTCATGGAGTTTTTCCTTTCCTCATATTTTGATATTTTTAGTACATTTGAGAGTTTATTTGTGGGCCGTGGTTTATCGGCAGGACAAATTTTATCAACCTTTTATGGATATTTGTTATTTATGATTTTATCATTGGCAGTAACAATGTTATCCATTGTGTTGATTTGTACTCTTTATGCTACTTCGATCAAAATATATCCGCAAGTATTGCATGTAATTCATCCGTAATTGATAATCCTAGGAAGAGAAAACTTACTTCTTCTGATGAGGATCTTACATATCTCTGGCACTTGAGACTGGGTCACATCAGCTTGAAGCGGATTCAGAGACTTGCAGATGACGGTACATTGGACTTAGTCCGGGCTGTACCTTATCAAGTCTGCGAATCCTGCATCGAGGGCAAGATGTCAACTAGGCCTTTCAAGGCTAGTCAGTCTCGAGCAGAGGAAGTGTTGAAATTGATCCACTATGACTTATGTGGACCGATGTCCACGCAGGCTCGTGGAGGATACGAGTACTTCGTCACTTTCATTGACGATTACTCAAGGTACGGATATGTTTACCTGCTTCGCTACAAGTCTGAATGCTTTGAGATATTCAAAGAGTTCAAGGCTGAGGTAGAAAAGAAGGTCGGGAAAATTATTAAGTCGCTGCGATCTGACCGCGGAGGCGAATACCTCGGTAATGAGTTTCTGCAGTATATGTCAGAAAATGGGATAACATCCCAATGGACTGCACCGGGTACTCCCCAGCAAAACGGTGTAGCTGAAAGAAGAAATAGGACTCTTCTAGAGATGGTAAGATCAATGATGAGTTATGCAAACTTACCAATTTCGTTTTGGGGCTACGCATTAGAAACAGCGGCTTACGTGCTTAATGTGGTGCCTTCTAAATCAGTTCCTAAGACGCCTGCTGAACTCTTCCTTGGTCGCAAACCCAGTTTGTGCAAGTTTAGAGTATGGGGCTGTCCGGCACACGTACTGTCGAAGGAACCTGATAAGTTAGAAAGCAGGTCAAAAGTAATGTTGTTCATAGGGTATCCCAGGCAAACGAAAGGTGGTTACTTTTACT
>JAPKLW010008963.1:1472-12653 GCA_026898455.1 Plectranthus barbatus | reverse complement strand
AGCCTTTACAAAATTCCACCATTAACGATTGGCGCTAGAAGGAGGGCTAAATAAGAAAGAAAGATAATATGGAGCACAACAACGAGCTACCACTCGGGTGTGGAGTATTCCGAAGCGCGGCGGAGTTCGAAGCCAAACTCAAACGACGCGAAGATGAACTTTGAATCCTCGAAGTAGAAAACAGGAGGGTAACTGTGGAAGCCGAAGCTCTTCGGCAGCAGTTAGCACTACTCAATGAGGGCCAAAGTGAGGCCCAATCAAGGACTCGTCCGGTTAGGAACGAGGACGAAAACGAACAATCCCTCCCCGAAGACAGGGATGAGGTTGTTTCTCGAGCTCGAACCGAGCCCATCAACAGCCAAGCTCTAACTGAGGATGGGGAGTCCCGAGAAAAATTAAAGTTGCTCGAGAAACAACTCGAGCAAATGCAAAAATTCATTTCTCTGATTCCCGGAGCACCCACTCCGCCGAAGAACATCCCACTTGACAGCTATGCTGAGTCTCCCTTCACTTGAAGGATCTCGTTCGTGCAGATCTCCTCCCACTTCACCATGCCAAGCATAAAAGCGTATGACGGGAAGACCGATCCGGATAAATTCATCACACTTTACAAAATGAAAATGCAGATCGCGGTGATTCCTGGTCACCAACGCGAGGCCTGCATGTGTAAAAGCTTCGGGGCAAGCATGGACGGACCAGCCATGCAATGGTTCATGCACTTAGCCCCAAACTCGATGTCTTCGTTTGCCGAGCTGAACGGTTCCTTCGTTTAGCATTTTTTCCAGCAGCCGAAGAGCGCAAAAGAGATCGAACGACCACTATTCCGTCGTCCAAAAAGAGAACGAATCCCTTCAAGATTTCTTGAAGAGATTCAATTTGATCAAGGTGACTATTCCGAACTGCCTCGAGGAAATGGTAGTTTCGGCATTCAAGAAAGGCCTCAGAAGAAATTCCAACCTCTTCTAGAAATTGGTTAAGTAACCATGCTCAACCATGGACGAGGTATTATAACGAGCCGAAGAACAAATTCGGCAAGAGGTCGAAGAAGAAAACTTCGGCCGACGGAACAAAGGGAAGGCCCTGGCTATCCAATCCGAAAAGAAAGGAGATGCTCGGGCCAACAATCGATACCAACCATACCCTATTCGAACTGAATCCTCCAAACAGGGAATGAAGGTGGTATCAACCCCGTCGCAACCCGAACAACAAATTCCTCTTCGAACAGCTGTTCGGGAAATGCATAAAATTAGCAACAAGGTTCGATGGCCAAGAAAAATAAATTCGAAGCCCGAGCTTAGGGATATGTCTCTGTATTGCGAGTTTCATCAAGATCACGGCCACTGAACCGACGATTGCAGAGACCTGAAGTAGGAAGTCGATCGACTTCTGGCCGAGGGGCTCCTCACTTGTCCAAAACCCACAAAAAGAGGGAAAGTTTGGACAAGAAATAAGAAAAACAATAAAGAGGGTCGAACCAATTCGACCCCGGCCACAGGAGCCAACAGGAAACCTCTACCTGAGGAGCCCAAGCAACCCGAGATACAGCGGGTCATTAATGTTTTGACCGGGGGATCTTCAATGACTGGCTCGTCCAGAAATACAGCCAAGAGGCATTGCTAAGATATGAGGAATCAACTCGTTCATCAAGTCGAGGCATCTCCCTTCGAGATCTCGTTCAATGCAAATGACGAGGCCGAAGCTCGTCATCCCCATGATGACGCCCTGGTCATCACTTTGATGATCGCAAACTGACAAGTTAAGAGGATCCTTGTTGATACCGGCGCTTCGTCCAACGTGATTTTCCTCAAAACTCTTCGAGGAATGGGTATCTCGGAAAGAAACATAGACGGGAACCCAATTACTTTAGTTGGATTTAGCGGAGAAAAGTTAAACTCCCTCGGTTAGATAACACTCCCCGTATTCGCCGAGGGAATAAATTTGTCCACACGATTCCAAATAGTCGATGCTCCCTCGGTATACAATGTGTTGGTTGGACGACTGTGGATTCACGCTATGAAGGTTGTCCCCTTGTCCTATCATCAAATGATCAAGTTTCCCACGCCATGGGGAGTTCGATCAATACGAGGTGATCAACTCACCTTGAGAAATTGCTACGATGTTACACTTTGGACAGTGCACATGATAGAGCCCGAACCGATCGAAGGAAGCTCGAAAATCGTAATAGATAAAACAGATCCTTCTTGGGTTACCCTAATCGGCGAAAGGTTGTCCGAACTAGAACAAACCAAGATACGGACTTTACTCAACCGAAACAGAGCAAATTTTGCCTTTTCCCACGAGGATAAGCCAGGCATTGATCCCTCCATCATTAGCCACCGCCTTCGTGTTGACCCGAAGTCTAAGCCGGTACGACAAAAGCGGAGGCAGTTTGCTCCTGAACGAAATGAGGCCATAGCTGAAGAGGTCTGGAACCTACTCCAGGTTGGATTCATTCGGGAGGTTAAGTATCCCGAATGGTTGGCAAATGTGGTGGTGGTTAAAAAGAAAAATGGAAAAAATCAAGTCTGTGTGGACTACACGGATTTGAACAAAGCTTGTCCGAAAGATCCCATTCCCACTTCCACATATTGACCGACTCATCGATGCAATGGCTGGCTTCGAAATTATGAGTTTCATGGACATATTCTCGGGATACAATTAGATAAAAATATATCCCCCAGACAAAGAGAAAACAACTTTTATGACTAACCAAGGGATTTACTGCTACAAAGTCATGCTCTTCGGGCTTAAGAATGCGGGCTCGACCTACCAAAGGTTAATGAACAAGATGTTCGAGCATCAGATAAGACGAACCATGGAAGTCTACATCGACGACATTTTGGTTAAATCTGATAATTTCGAAGATCACCTCCATCATCTGGCCGAAGCGTTCGGAGTCCTCGAAAAATACGGCATGAGATTGAATCCGACAAAATGTACCTTCGGTGTCACCTCCGGAAAATTCCTCGGATACGTCGTAAGCCGCAGAGGTATAGAAGCTGATCCTCTTCAAATCCAAGCCATCTAAAACATCCAACCACCAACGAATGTAAAGGACACTCAGAGGATGATTGGAAAATTTGTTGCGATCAATAGATTCGTAGCAAGATACTCAGACAAAACAAGTCCATTCTTCTCTCTTCTTCGAAAGTCCAAGAAATTCGAGTGGACTAAGGAATATGACGAGGCACTTTCCTTGTTAAAACAATACTTGACAAGTCCTCCGGTAATGTCGAAAGCCGAACCAAGTGATGAACTGTTATTATATATGGTTGTCTTAGAGAAAGCTATCAATGCGGTGCTAATTAAAGAAAAAGAGGGGAGTCAGCACCACGTCTACTACGTTAGTCGAACATTGCTGGATGCGGAAACCAGATATCCTGCACTCGAAAAGCTCGTATTAGCTCTAATAATGGCTTCCAGAAAATTACGACCATATTTCGAGTCACATACCATTAGGGTGGTTTCATCATTCCCAATTTGGCATGTACTCTCAAAACCAGATTTATCGGGGCGGATGATGAAGTGGGCAATCAAACTCGGGGGCTATGGACTTCAGTTCGAACCACGTAATCCGATTAAATCCCAGATTCTGGTTGACTTCGTCGCAGACTACACGCCAGAGCTCCAAATAGTAGCCGAACTGGAGCTCGGACCCACATCAGAAACTTTAGAATTCTGGACCCTATCCATTGATGGATCCAGTAATTCTAAGGGGAGTGGAGCTGGCATATTACTCATATCTCCCGAAAGATGGGTAATTGAGCGAGCAATACACTTCAAATTTCGGACGACAAATAATATCACGGAATACGAGGCGTTGATTACCGGACTACATCTAGCACTGGATCTCAAAGTACGAAAGTTGAAAATAGAATCTGACTCCCAACTAGTCGTCAATCAAGTTAGAGGCGAGTTCCAAGCAAGAGATCCTAGGATACTAGCATATCACGAGCTAGCAAAGGAACTCAAATCATAGTTCGAACTGGTCGAAGTCACTCATATACCCCGGGAGGAAAATTCCCATGCAGACGCATTAGCAAACCTGGCAGCAGCTGCAAGTTCGTTCGGAACACGGAGTATTCCATTAACGGTTGCACTCTGGCAAGCCACAAGAGATCGAGAATATAGTCCTATGGAGATATGCCCGGTAGACAACTCTCAAAATTCATGGAAAAATCCAATCGAAAAATATCTAATTGATGAAACTCTTCCACAGTCAAAGCCCGAGGCAGTTCGGCTTGTTCGAAGAGCAGCTCGGTTCACCATTCTGGACGGTAAACTATACAAAAGATCTTTTCAAGGCCCCTTGTTAAAATGTGTATCCGAAGGAGATAGCACTTCGTTACTAACCGAGATACACTCAAGAAGTTGTGGAAATCACTCGGGGTCGAGGGGCTTGGCCCACAAAACCATAACGACAGGATTCTATTGGCCAACACTTAAAAAAGATGCCGAGGAAGTAGTTCGGAAGTGTGATAGCTGCCTAAGATTCGCAAACTCAACACACTTGCACGCCGAGCCACTTCACTCGAATACTCCCGCCTGGCCATTCTGCCGATGGGGAATCGACATTGTGGGAAAATTGCCCAAGGCTCCAGGACAAAAAGAATATCTAGTAGTCGCCACCGACTCATTCACCAAATGGGTCGAAGCCGAACCACTTTTCAGAGAACGAGACACCGAAATGATAAAATTCATATGGAAGAATATTGTGTGCCGGTTCGGACTACCTCGTGAAATCATCACAGATAATGGACAACAGTTCACGAGCAAAAAATTCAAAGATTATTGTGAAACAATTGGAGCTCGGCTATTATTCTCAACACCGAGGTATCCGGAAGCAAATGGATTGGCCGAATCTTCCAATAAGACTATCATCACTATCCTTAAAAGAAAGCTAGTGGCCAAAAAATTGGCCTGGGTCGAGGAACTTCCAGTTGTGCTCTGGGCTTTTCGAGCAACTTTCAAAAAAGCCACCGGAGAGACCCCCTTCTCTCTAGCTTATGGAATCGATGCAGTATCTCCTGTCAAAGTAATCCAAGGTAGTCCAAGGGTCGAACTATTTGACGAAGAACAAAAAAAAGGAAAACTCTTTATGATTGTCCTCTGCTTCTTCCTCGACAGATTCTTTAGAAGCAGTTGGAGTTGAATAGATGAAATTAAGGTCGAGCTCAGGGCACTTCTCCTTCACGCTCGCCTTTATCTTCCTTCGGATTAAGTTCTCCATCATCTCGAAGGTGGCAGCACCGGAAGGAGTCGTGAGTAATTTCGTAAAATTCAGGCCTTCCCCGGTTGTTAGAGATGAATTGAGGGCCGCTTTAGTCTGCTCGAGCTCGGCTTTCAGCTTAGCTTTCGTTCCAATATGAGCCTGCACCTCGGCCTGGAGGTCTTCAGAGAGCTTGTTGGTGTGGTCCCTAATCTGGGCCAACTCTTCGACGGCCGACTGTCGATCCTTGATTAATTGGTCAACTAAGTCCCGCGAACTCTTAAGGTCCGCGGTGGCAATCGACAGCTCAGAGATTAAAAGTTCCCTCTCCTTCAGAGCATCTTCTTTCCCCTTCTCAGCCTGGGCGAGATCCTTACGCTCGGCCTGGGGGGTTTTAAAGCATCGACAGTAGTCCTCGGCCATACCACAGAGGCCCTGAAAGTCAAAGAAAGTTGATAAATTAAAATACTTAAGTAAAAGAAGAAACAAAATAAATTACCATGAGGCACATCTGAGCGTTTTCGAAAAAGCTTATCCGAGCAGCGGATTTGGTCAGCCAGGGAGGGCCCCAGAATAGTAGATTGGCAAACGCATGGAAGGATTCTATAGATCGAGCTCGACTTTGCTTCATGGCCGGACTCTCAATTTCCTCCATTTCCTGGTCCTTCCCCTCCTGATGAACTAATGCTCGCTCGTTCTCACTGCCAGTGAGATCAAGAATATCGAGGACCTCGTACTGCTCGGGAGCTTTCTCGCTCCTCTTTCGGCGAAGAACGAGCTGGTCCTTGTCCTTCTCAGGCGATTCCGAGTCTCGACTCCGCTTGGTGGTTTTTGGCTTGGCGGTAGGCTTCGGAGTCGGAGACTTCGGATTTGCCGAAGTACCTTCCGCAGGACGGCCCTTTGGTTTCTGAGTATTAAGGCCCTGGCCCTTCGGTACGGCCTCTTTCTTCTTCGTCTGCCTCTTCTTTTTCTGTTTTTGCTCATGCTTGAACTTCAGAAGCTCTTCGGGAGTTAGACGTTCCATTGGATTATCAATACCGTCGATGCTGAGCGATCTGTATCCGAGCAAAGTATCAAAGTCCCAAGGAGATTGTTTGTAAGCTCTCTGAATTCGGCTATTCTCGAAGTCTGAGAGATCTTCTCTTTTGTACCTTGCCAAAAGAAGCGGTCAGATAGTGAGACAATTATGTTTAACTTCAAAGAAAAAGAAGAATAAAACGTACTAGTCGGGATTCGAAGCACTCCACTTAGTCCGGGAAAATCATTCGGAATTTGGACAAAAAAGAATTCTTGGATCCACTTTTTCGAGTTCTACTTCGTCCCCGTCACTAGGGGCTCGGGGTGGTGCGAACGTTTCGAAAAGAAATAGTACTCTTCTCCACTTTTTATTATTAAATTATAAAGGTCATTTCATTCTTTAATCGTGGGCTCTTCGAGCCCGACATCTCGAAAAATTAGATATGTACCGAGCATATGGCACCAGGCAATGGGAGAAAGTTCAATGGGGGCTAAGTTATAGTATTCCAAAATATTTACAAAAAATCGGTGCAGTGGTAGTCGAACTCCAAACTCGAAGAATCGAGCAAAGAAGGACATGAAACCCAGAGGGGGTCGGTGAGCACGCTAATTTTCATCCGGTGCTATGGCATTTAATCTATTCGACAAACCGTATTGTTTAAAAATATTGTCAAGTTTTGTTCGAGATAGGCCAGAAGGAATGAGTTTAATGGTTCCATCAATGTTCTGGTCGTAATGGGGTGGAAAGATACCAGGGGCTAAACCCGAGGAACATTTAAGAGAAAAATCAAAGGAGGAATTCTTATCTTCAGCCCCGGGATTATCAGGATTCAAATCTTTCCTACCCGAAGGACTAAGATGTTGCTCGGCTGAACCCTGGGGTTGTGAAATTTCCTGATTTAACCTACTATTTGCTTCGGACTCACTACTATAGGCCGAGCTGCTATCGTCACTCGAATTGTTATTCGTGCTACTCATAGTTAACAAAGTAGTACGGTCGAAAATAAACTAACCCTGGATTTCGGAGTGATCGAGCTCGGTGAAATATCCTGGTTTGAATAGATGTTCGAGAAGCAAGAGGTAAAAGTAAAGGTAAAAAAATGAAAATTCTGGCTTATTTATAGAAGATTGTGCCTTGAAATTCGTGCACGACCTTTGAAATCAACGAATCGGAGAGGGACACGTGTCCGACTCTTCAAATTCAAAATTTAAAAAGTCTGCCCAACGGAATTCTAAACGTTCCCGAACGAATAGGTAAAGTTCGAACAAACCAATTTTTGGCAAAGAAGTTCGAACTACAAGTTAGTTCGAACGAGAGGTTGTTCGACCAATAATAAAAAAAACTTTGCTCGGACAAGAATTTGTTCGGGGAAAGCAAGTTTTAAAAAAAATATAAATTCGAACAACCCATTCTTCAGTGAACAAGTTCGAATTGAAAAAAATTTGGATCGAACAAAAAATCGTTCGACCAATAAAAATAAAAAATCAGGCATTGAGGCTCTTGGCCGGGTCAGCCAATAATTTCCGAAGAACTGAGGATATCGAAGTCAATAGAACTTCTATCAATAAAAAGTTCCTCGAAGGCTATGGATCCGAATCAATTAACCCAGTAAACAGCCAGGGTCTAATTCGGCATAGCATACCCATGGGTCCGAGGTCGCTCCTCGATTGACTCGTGTAAAATCACTTGTCATTTTTGAAAGCTACAAAGGGCATCCTTTGTAGATCATGTCGGGTTTAGCCTACTGCGGACTAGGGATAATTGTAAGTCAAACCATGAGCTTTGCAGATACACCCGAAATAAAAAACATTCTTAAACATTAGCCGAGTCATATCTCGCGATACGGGAATAATTCTTACTTCCTGAACAATCCCGAACACTTTGGGATAGGGGAGAAAAGTTGTTCTTTCTTTGATGTTTTGTAGGAAAGTATATCATTTATGATCAAAGTCAAGCACTTAGGCTTCGCCGAACTCCAAAGCAGTTCGGATGAGAGCCCGGGGGCTATTTGTAGAGAATAATAACTCTTATTTCACTCAATGAAAAATAATGTATACACAAGTATATATAGAGGTAGGACTAATCTAATCTAGTCTAGATACAACAGATATACATAAAATATATACAAGATATTCTAAGATACAATGATATATTCTAATATATCTTAACACCCCCCGCAAGCGAAGACGAAGACAGTCTGAGCTTGGTCCTGAAATCTTCAAACAACGATCGAGAAAGACTCTTGGTGAAAATATCAGCTATTTGATCTTCAGAGGGAACAAATTTCGTGAGTAGCTGCTTCGAGTCAACCAATTCCCGAACAAAATGATAATCAATGTCAATGTGTTTGGCCCGTTTATGAGACACGGGATTTTGAGTGAGAAAAAGGGCGCTGGAGTTATCCGAATAGATGATCGGAATTGTATCCAGAGGCACGTGTAGATCATGCAGCACGTTGATGACCCATCGAAGTTCAGACGCAGTGTTGGCGATGGCGCGATATTCTGATTCACAGCTTGACCTAGAGACCGTAGGTTGTTTCTTAGCACTCCAAGAAACCAGATTTGGCCCTATAAAAATCGCGAAGCCATAAGTAGAGCGCCGTGTGTTCGTACAGCGCGCCCAATCAGCATCGGAATAGGCAACAACTGAGGAAGATCCAGGAGAAAAGGAGATACCGAAACTGATAGTACCCTTGACGTATCGTAAGATCCGTTTAAGGGCATTGAAGTGATCGACCGTCGGCTCTTGCGGGTACTGACTCATGGTGTTGACAGAATAGGCTAGATCCGGACGAGTAATAGTTAAGTATTGCAGAGCGCCAAGAATAGATCTGTACAAAGTAGGGTTCCGGAAGGGTGCTCCTTCTTTCGAGAATGTGACGCCAGGGGGCAGAGGTGTGGATACTGGTTTAGCATGTATCATATCCGAGCGACGAAGTATATCCAGTGCATACTTAGTCTGACAGAGAAAGAGCCGATTCGTTGCAAACTCGGAGTTCATGCGAGGTATAAGACCAGAAATAGCCGATTTATTGTTCCCTGTAATAATAATGTCATCAACATAAACCAATAAATATATAAGAACCGATTTCTTGTTGAGGACGAACAGAGAAGTATCCGAAGAACTGCAGCAAAAACCCAAGTTGAGGAGAAAATTTTGAAAGCGTTGGTACCAAGCTAGAGGTGCTTGGCGAAGACCATAGATAGCTTTCTGAAGCTTGCATACATGCGACGGGAACTTCGGATCAATGAACACCGGTGGTTGTTCCATATAAACTGGAGTGGTCAGAATACCATTCAAAAAGACATTTTAACGTCCAGCTGGTGAAGAGACCATCGACGCATGACTGAGATGGAGAGAATAATCCTGATAGTAGAAGCTTTGACAACAGGACTGAAAGTGTTAGTAAAATCAAATCCAGGAATTTGGCTAAAACCCTGTGCGACAAGGCGCGCTTTGTACCGATCGACTGACCCATCAGCAAGCAACTTAGTGCGATAAACCCATTTCGAACCTACCACATTCGAAGAGGAAGGGCGTGGAACAAGTGTCCAGGTCTTGTTCGCATGCAGAGCGTCCATCTCCTCTCGCATGGCGGTTTGCCATTCCGGAATTTTGAGTGCAGACAAAATACCACGGGGTTCTGGAATAGCAGAACTTGCCGAATAGATAGAAACCAGGTTAGCATCAATAGGATAACTTGATAGCGCGTTTCGCAACGCGCTATAGCTGCAAGTGTACAGACCACTGCAGAGGGCAAGTAATAATTTTATCGAACTCAAGGACTGCAGGCTCGAAACACAACTAAGCACTAACACGTAGACATCGTACTACTATCTAGGCAAATCATAAAGAAGTTTTGGTTTTATCTAAATGACTGATTTAAAAGCAGAAATAAAATAAAAAGATTTAATTAAGGGTTTTAGAAAGCAAATGAGAAAACAGGATTCCAGGGCAATCCACTTTGAATATTAAACAAACAACGTTTTCATGCAATTCAATCCCAATTTAATTTCAAATGATGTGAGCAATCGCGAAAATGTTATCAGGCGATCCTCTCGGATTCTAAACCATAACATGGAAATAAAATACCTAGTGACTCCTACCGGATGCGCAAAAGGACTTTTACTCTTGATAAAAACCTTGGATTTTAAACCCTTTAAAAGTTCAACTTCCTCACGGATAATTGTTCTAATAAATCTGATTAATTTGCGTCTTAATTGACAACCTAGACCTCTCGGTTCAAAAACTATCAATTCAAATCACAATTAATGATCAGTTAATGCAATTATTGAAAATCCAAATTAAATCAGAACATCAGAGGAAAAGGAACATTAAATTTGCATAAAATGTTGAATGAATAAAAACAAAGTTTCAAAACCCTAGAATCCAAAAATGGATTTAGCCAATCATGCTAAATCCTAGAAAAACAAAGAGATGAAGAGTCATAAAAATAAGAAAAGGAAATTAAAAACCCTGTAGTCTTCAATCTTCAATTCTTGTCATGCTCTTCCAGTTCCCCTTGAATTTCATGTAGAAAACCCTAATTCTAGCCTAAGGAATAAATTCAGAACGTAATAATCTGGGAATAATAATTGTGGAACCTTTTTCTGGCTTTTGGAACTCATATATATAGGTGGGAATTTTTAATCTCAAAAGATATGGAAGATTTCTGAATCTTGGGCCAAAAGATACGCAAGTATACGTCAAACCGCGGAAAAATCACGAGCAGGAGTTCACGTCCGGCGATCGCCGGCAGGGGGGGCTGATCGCCGGATCTGTTTCGAAGAGGAAAAATGCACGTCCGGCGGTTTGGAGGCATGATCGCCGGTTTGGAGGGTGGTCGCCGGCTGTGCAGCGAAGGAAAATGGCAAAACGGCGATTTGGGTACATAACCGGCGGATCGCCGGTTTGGGAGGTGCAAACGCCGGTTTGGGAGGTGCAAACGCCG
>JAPKLW010008962.1:0-12654 GCA_026898455.1 Plectranthus barbatus | reverse complement strand
TACGTATTTTCCGCTGCCAAAGTATACCCTGATATCCGGGACCAACAAGTGGTATCAGAGCGGACGATTCTTACAGACCGTTCGTTTCTGTGTCGCTTAGGACCGTGATCCACGTTTCCTTGCACTCCTGTTTGTTTGTCTGTTTGTCTAGCTCAGGTACTTCAAGATGAATATCCCAAAGCTAATGGACTACAAGACGGAGAAGCACTCTACATGGCGAAAGAGGACGCTTATCTCCCTGAAGAGCATCCATCCAGACATGAAAGATGTACTGGAGACAGGGCCAATAGAGATCACCAAGATTCAGCATCAGCTGGGAGATCGTCCAGCTGCGGTGGTCCCAAAGCCCCAAGATGAATGGAATGCTGAGGACAGAAAGCGGAATCAGCTGGATTCCATTGCACATGAGCTGATCCTTGCGTGCCTTCCAGAATCGCTGATGGAGGACGCACTGCAGTTTGATACTGCTAAGGGAGTATGGGATTTTCTTGATAGTTTATGTCAAGAAACTGACCAAATGAAACGCAACAAATTGCAGGTTGCGGTGGATAAATATGAGTCCTTCCAGATGCTGACTGGAGAAACCATCAAGGAGATGGAGGCGAGATTCAACGCCATTGTCAGCGAGCTGAAGTCTCTGGGCAGGGAGTACGAAAATGCTGATCTTAACTCGAAGATCCTGTCCAAGATGCCGAAGGAGGATTGGTTTGTGAAAACCACCGCACTAAAGGAGAAAGATTTATCCAAACTAACTCCTAAAGAAGTGTTTGCTCAGTTGCAGGCACATGAATGGGATATCCAGATGGTGAATAAAAACGAGGCTATCAGGAATGTTGGATCCCCCAGCGTTAAGGCTCAGGACGAAGCTTACTTCGTCAAGAAGGACTTCAAGCGGATGCCCAAGAAGCCCTTCCATGCTGACAGGCCTGCTGGGCAGACCAACCAGCCGAAGGAGATCCCATCCACGTCAGGATCTTACTCCAAAAGTGGCGAGAGCTCTATCGCTGAACTTGAGCAGCAAATGAAACGACTGGCCGTCCTACTGGAAAAGGCTAAGTCAAAGCAGGGAGTCTCTTCAAGCTCAACTGACGGGAAATTCGTCAAAAGAGCTCCTCGTGCTTGCTATCAATGCCAATCCCCTGACCATTTAAAATTTGAATGTCCGCAGGTGGACAAAACTGAGAGGGAACGGCTGAAGAAGCTCTTTGAAGAGCGTGCCTCCAAGGCAGTTGCCAAAGCCATGCTAACAAGGACTGAAGTTCCTGATATCCCCGACCATGATGATGGGGAATACGAGTCAGATGGAGAGTCTGAAGAAGAAGCTCTTCTGGCATTCATGGCTGCTCTAGGAGAAGTGTCAGCTGAAGAAGATGCTGACAAGGAAGAACATCTGGCATTGACTGCTGATGATGAGGTACAATCAGATCCTCAATTGCATATCATGCCTGTTCAAATCATAGACGATTCTGAGTCGCATTGCTCCGACTCAGAAGATGTCACTTTAGATGTTCTTCAGCATGAGTTTTTAAAATTTTATGAAATGAAAAATGTTTTAGCTGGCGAAAACACTTCGCTGAAAAATCAAGTTTCCATTTTGACCAGTGAGATTGAAAAATCTAGGTCACTCAGCGAAGAGCTAGAAACTTTGAAAAAGGCTCATTTCGACTTGCTCCAAGATTTTCAAAGTACAAAAACTGAGCGAGATAACCTTCACAGTCTCGTTCTGGAGCAAGAAAATAAAATCAATTTTCTAAACAAGGGCTCTAAGGATTTAGAGGCAGCTCTAAGTCATTGGAGAAAACCTTATGATAAATCCGGGTTGGGATTTACAAATGATTCGAGCATAATCCAACCCAATGCTGGTAAGGGTAAGGGCAGAACGGTAAATGAGTCAGCACCAGCTGGTGCTGCCAGCATACCTCGTATGGCTGATCAGCAAAGGAATCATCAGCCCAGATATAAAGGTGAGTCATCACGACAACAACCTCGACTGGCAAATTCCTCTGCTGACAGGACGCCAGCACACCCTAAGAAGCTGACTAAGCCAAAATATTCCAAGGCAAGGAAGTCAGCACCAGCAGCCAGTGGAACCCGACAGCCAGCACCAGCTGTCCAGAGGTTCCACACACAACCTTATAAGTATGCCAGTTGCCAGCATACTTACAAGGGGTCCCACTCTCAGCAGAATACTGAGAGAAGGACAATTCCCGATAGGAGGAATACCTATCGGAGGCCTGAGCCCAATCAAATGTTTTCATCAAGGGCTAGGAAGGCTAACCACCGTGGTCCACAGTTCCAAAGACCACCAAGGCAGCACAAGCGGTCGGAAAGAAAATTCCGATCACCTCAGAAGAAGAATACTTCTAGAGGAACTGCACACACAGCCACACCTTCCAAAAACAATTCCATGCATTATTTTAAGAGGAAGGGAAAGGCTACAAGTAATGTCAGCAAGGGTAACACTGAGCTGAAGATTACTCAAATCTGGATTCCGAAAGGAATGTTCCAGAGATCTAACCCTGCAGGACCCGCTGATGATCGGGGACCTAAATGATTTCATTTTTCTTGCAGGAACAGGATCATGCGTATCAGCTTCAGAGGTCGAGCGAGTGGATCATTGACAGTGGTTGCTCCGCTCATATGACTGGTGAGGAGTTCTTGTTTTCGGAGCTCACCAAGGTCAGAGGACCTCCAGTTATTTTTGGTGATAACTCCAAGGGCAGAGTTATCAGCAAGGGATGCATAGAGAAGGATGATGTGCGTATTGTCAACGTGTCCCTTGTTACCAACCTGAAGCACAACCTCCTGAGCATCAGCCAGCTGTGCGACAATGGTTACACCATTGTGTTTGACAAATCCGGGTGCCAGATCAAGAATGAAGAATCTGGCGAGACCAAGCTGAAAGGTGTCCGCAAAGGAGGGTTGTATGTCGTTGACTGGCAAAGCGGGAAGACTGATACATGCTTTGTTGCCACCAGTTCCATGGAGACCAACTGGCTGTGGCACAAAAGGTTAAGTCATTTGAATTTCAAAACTATTAATTATCTAACCAAGCATGATCTTGTAGATGGTCTTCCCAAGGGCGGGTTCAAGAAGGAAGGGATTTGCAAGGCCTGCCAGCAAGGCAAACAGACCAAGAAATCCTTCAAGAGCCAGTCGCCAGTTCACCCTAGTACCAGTCAGGTACTCGAGCTGTTACATATGGACCTGTTTGGACCAGTAACGCCGCAAACCATTGGAGGAAGACGATATTCGCTGGTGGTAGTCGATGACTACTCGCGCTATACATGGGTGAAGCTTCTCAGAACAAAGGATGAGGTGAAGATGATTCTTCCAGAGTTGATCATCCAAGCTCAGAAGCAGAGAGAAGCCGTGGTGAAGCGAATTCGTTCGGACAATGGGACTGAATTCTGCAATGGTCCGCTGATAGATTTCTGCGCGGAAGCCGGGATCAAGCATGAGAGATCTACTCCAAGGCAACCACAGCAGAATGGACTGGCAGAACGTAGGAACAGGACGCTGAAGGAAGCAGTCCGATCCATGCTGGCTGAGTCTGGTTTGGGTCAGAGTTTCTGGGGAGAGGCGTTGGTGACTGCTTGCTATACTCAGAATAGGAGCGGGATCAACGACAGACTTCAGAAAACTCCCTACGAAGTGTACTTCGGTCGTAAGCCTACTTTAGCTCATCTTCGTGCATTCGGTTCTCCATGTTATATCCATAATAATGGGAAGTCGAACTTAAATGCTTTCTCGCCTAAAGCTGATGAGGGTGTGTTTGTCGGATATGGACACCCCTCTCACAAGGGCTACAGAGTATTTAACAAGACGACCCAGCTTGTGGAAATAACATGCAATGTTGTTTTTGATGAAGCTACTTTAGTGCGCAGGACCTTACGCCAACTGGCTGAAGATGTTCCTGAGGTCAATGATGTCAATGACCAGTTGGGCAGGAATTCTTCCAATGCTCAACCAACTGGTTCGACTAGACCGATGAATGGATCATCTTCACAACCAGTTACCTCAGGTGCCCATCAGCAACCTGAGAGGGTCGGTGATGCAAATGACCTTGCTGAGACCTTACACTCAATCTCCCTGAGTGGACCCAGTAACAATCTAGGGGGAATCCCTACTGGCCTTTTTGAAGAAGAAGGCAGTGATGGACCAGCTGGAGAGGATGTTCCAGCTGATGCTGACAACATTGGAGGAGATTCAGACAACCAGCCAGAAGGTGATGCTGATGAAGTTGTTCCAACTGGTGAAGGTCCAGCACCAGCTGTTGTTGCAGCTCCGACTGGTGGAAATGTGGAAGCACCAGTCGTCAGGACAGATGAACCTGTTTCCCAGCCGGCACCAGCGGTCGCTGGTCCTCCCAAATGGCTGAGGGATCACCCATCTGATGCTATTCTCGGTGATCCGGAAGGTTCTGTCCAGACCAGGCACGGCAGAGCGCTTTTATCTTGCTTTATATCTCAGATGGAACCTACATCCATCAAAGATGCGCTCGAATCTGCCGATTGGATCAATGCCATGCACGAAGAGCTTGCGGAGTTCACTCGCAACAATGTTTGGGACTTGGTAGAGAGACCATCACACCAGTCAGTGATCGGCACCAAGTGGGTTTTCAAGAACAAGCGAGATGAAGATGGCATTGTGGTCCGAAACAAGGCTCGTTTAGTCGCCAAGGGCTATAGACAGTGTGAAGGCATCGATTTTGATGAGACCTTTGCACCAGTTGCAAGAATGGAGGCGATACGGCTGTTTTTGGCCTATGCAGCGTATCACGGCTTCACGGTGTTCCAGATGGACGTGAAGAGCGCATTCTTGAATGGCGAACTAAAGGAGGAGGTATATGTAGAGCAACCTCCTGGATTTGAAATTGGCACCAAAGTGTACAAGCTAAGGAAGGCCCTGTATGGATTGAAACAGGCGCCCAGGGCTTGGTATGATACACTATCTCAATTCCTCACCAGAAATGGATTTCGAAAAGGGAAGATCGATCGGACTCTCTTTCTTCTCAACGATGGAGCTGACATGCTGATGGTGCAGATCTATGTCGATGACATTATTTTCGGGTCGAAGAATATAACTCTTTGTGAGAAGTTTTCTCAACTGATGCAGACCTCATTCCAGATGAGTATGATGGGCAAGTTAACATACTTCCTAGGACTCCAGGTCCAGCAGTCAGCTGATGGTATATTTATCAGCCAGCGGAAGTATACCAAGGATCTAATTCAGAAATATTGCCCAGAGAAGACTAAGTCTCTAAGGATCCCGATGAGTACCAGCTGCCAGATATTTCTTGATGAGCAAGGGGAATCAGTTGATCCTACTGTTTACCGAGGAATTATTGGATCACTCCTCTATCTCACTGCCAGCAGACCCGACATTTCGTATTCAGTCGGAGTGTGTGCCAGATTTCAAGCTAATCCTAAGAAGTCACACATGGAAGCTGCTAAACGGATTGTGAAATATCTGAAGGGGACAGAATCTCTTGGAATATGGTATCCCAGAAATGATGAGCTTACGCTTATCGGATATTCAGATTCAGATTTCGCTGGATGCCGTATTGACCGCAAGAGTACCAGTGGTACGTGTCAGTTTCTCGGACACAAGCTGATTAGCTGGTTCAGCAAGAAGCAGCACTCTGTAGCTACTTCTACCACTGAGGCTGAGTATGTTGCCGCTGCCAGTTGCTGTGCTCAAATTATTTGGCTCAAGCAACAACTGGCTGATTATGAAGTGGACACTGGCTGTGTTCCTATTTATTGCGACAACAACAGTGCTATGTGCATCACGAAGAATCCGGTTCATCACTCCAGGACCAAGCACATAGACATTCGACATCACTTCATTCGTGATCATGTCGAGAAGAAGGATGTCAGCGTGGACTACATTCGTACTGAAGATCAACTGGCTGACATCTTCACAAAGCCCCTGCCAGAAGCAAGATTCAAGGAGTTGTGCATCAAACTCGGTCTTATGGAGATTGATGCGAGCCTTAATGATGAGGAAGAATGAGTCCAAGCTCTCATTCTGTTCTTGATTCTCTGGCGTATGCTGATTACAACTGAGTCCAAGTTCTCAGTTGTGATGTTTCTCGACTGGTGGTGTCTACCAACCACAGATGATATCTACTGGCGGACTTTATCCCTAAATTGTCCAAGGAAATGAGTCCCAGCTCTCATTTCATCTTGCCAGCTTTTATCTTCCGCTGAAGCAAAATTGGGTCCCAGCTGCCACCTTCTAGCAGTGTTGAAGAAATGGATCCACTTCCAGTTGCCAGCAGATAACTGGTGGTCATTCCCACGACTGGCGAAAATTGAGTCCAAGCTTTCAATATTGGTTAAGGTCGCTAGTCTGATCATCAAGTGGTATCAGTTGCTAACTGATGAGTTTGCCAGCAGGACGTGCTACCAGCAAGTAGTTGATTTCTCAAGTGGTCTCAGTTGCTAACTGATGATGTATATCTACAAGGTGGTATCAGCTGCTAACTGAAGAAATTATCATCAAGTGGAGAAATGGCTCTTCAATAAGTGGTATCAGTTGCTAACTGATGAGTTTGTCAGCAGAATGTATTATAAGCATGTGGTATCAGTTGCCAACTGATGAAGAGGCCAACCAGTTAGGAGGAAGTATGCGACTGGCGTATGCTGGTGATGCCCAGCCAAGCCAGCTGTCGCAGAAATGGCGGGATCGTTCGAATCCATGTAGCGTGTACTGGCCTCAGAATTTAATGCGGCATTTAATGCCACATTTAATGTGCACAGTGGCTGCGCAGTCCGACTTTTGGTTTCCACCAATCGCTGAGCGCCACGTCAGCTACACGGCGCGCCCCACGTCAGCACGACCGCGCACGTCGCACAGGGAAACGGGCCTGCTGATGACCGTCGATTCCCGCTTGCTGAGCGTTGATCCTGGTCGTCTGATCTTGCATGGACTCGAGTATAAATACTCGAGACTCTTCATCGGAAAAACCTTTACGTTCTTTCAAGTTTTTTCCAGCCCTAATCTATCTCATTCTCTCTCAAAATTCTTAAGTTTCCTGAGATTATGGCTTCATCTTCACGCCCCCCAACTGATAATCCCCCGGAAGACAACCCACCTTCCACATCTTCATCGTCTGGTGAGCCCAGACTACCAGTTGCCGAGCAGCACATGCCGACGTACACCGGCATTGTGAAGATTGAAGATATAGATTATACTCTTCCATTCGCTCGACTGGTTCAGCTGAACAAGCCGGCGACCAGGGCTCAGCTCTCGAACGCGCAAATGAGGGCAGCGCAAGTTCAGAAAGAAAAGATTCTGAACGAGAAACTGGCGCGCAAGAATTATGGGGAGGAGTTGATCGAGATGATCGACCGGGAAGGCCTTCGTCAGTATTTGACGGCAAGGCCCGAGACCTTCCATCCGCACATGGTAGCCGAGTTTTACGCTCGGGCCGTGGTTGCTGACGACAGGAGGTCGTTCACTACATCGGTGTTCGGCCACCTGATCACCGTTACCGCCGAATACCTCGCCAATCTCTTCGGCCTGAGGAATGAAGGAGAGGAAGTCGCCACGTATCATCAGGATGATACGGTGGAATTCCGAAGGAGGTGGACACAATGGAAGAGGGACGAAGTCACCGTCTTCCGGACTGGTATGAGGAAGTCGGAGATGGATGACTGGTGGCAGATGGTGTGCGACATCGTTGTCAGGATGTTGCAGTGCGAAGTCGGATCCTACGCCGAGCTGAGCCTGCGCAAGTTTTCGGTGATGTGCGCGCTGGTGGATGGGATTGAGGGCAACTGGGCCGAGTTCTTCTTTGGCCGGTTGCTGGAGAATGTAGCCAGGAACGCCAACATTCCAATTGATGGGACGTTCGCTCACTCCGTATCCTTTGGGCTGCGGATCAGCCATATCCTGGAGATGGAGATTGGAGATGGAGTGGACCAGGGGGAACAACTGGTGAGTTCGGACTTCATTCCGCCCACCAAGGAGCAGGCCAAGCTGCCTCGCCCTGACTACCACAAGCCGCGGAGGCTGAGGGGAAAGTCAGCAGTGGATCCAGCTGAGGTCGTCTCGGAGGAAGAAGAGGAGGATAAGGGGGAACAGGTGCCAGTCATGGCACAGCCGCTGACGGAGGAGGCAAGGGCCGAGCTGAAAAGAAAGATGGAGACTGAGTCTCTTTTTACTCAAATGGAGGAGGCGGAAGTGGATGCTTCTGGCAGTCGCCCTCAGCCAGTTCAGCAGGTGCCAGTCACCAAGAAGACCTCCCGCAAGAAGCCCAAGACTTCTCAGCATCAGCAGCCACATCAGGCACTGGTTCTTGGTCCCGCTCCAAGGAACATATTGGGACAGACCCAGGAGGAGCAGCTGGAGATTATGACCCGGAAGAGGAAGAGGGTCCAAACCAGAGCTCAGCTGGTGATGGAGCAGGCTAAGAAGGAGAGAAGTGCCTCCATTGTCAGGAGGAAGCAAGCCAAGGCAAGGCTGAAGGCCTTGGCAGCCCAGCGAAGATTAGAGGCTGAGCTAGCAGCCCGCGATGAAGCCTATGCCAAGGTGCAGGCAGAGCATGAAGCCAGGCGTCAGGAGGAGCTGGCTGAACAGCTGAGGCTGGCAAGCAAGGGCAAAGGAAAGGCTGATGAAAGTCCAAGTGCCAGCCCCCCAGCTTCCCCACCACCAGGCGAGATTTTAGCAGAAGATACATATCAGCGCCTGCTGGTGATGGGAGTCGACGAGGACATCATGTCCATAGTCGAGCACTACCAGCCGGATGAGGAAGAGGCTGGGAGCCCGCTGGCTGTGCAAGGGGATGCCAGCGGACGCAGAGTTGCCGAAGAAGGCCCGCTGGCAGTGCAAGGGGTTGCCAGCGGAGGAGTTGATGAGCGGGCGACCACCCCGAAAAAACTGGCGGAGGAGAAGGAGGAGAAGGAGGCAGAGAAGGAAGAAGAGACGGATGTGGAGACTGGTGCAAGGACTACTGGGAAGGCTCCCATTGTTATTTCTGATGATTCTGAAGAAGAGGAGCCACCAGTTGTCCAGCACTCCACAATCCAGAGGATGGAGCCCAGGAACCTGTTCCCAGATTTTGCAAAGGAAGGGAAGGCTCAGCTCGGTCGTCAACAGTCCCAAGGAGCCTCAACTTCTGGACGACCAGCGACATCCTCACCAGCACAGCCTCGACGTGCTGATTCGCGACCACGACGTGACATAACCGTCAGCGTCCTCAATTACAACGTGGTCGACGCTGAGGAATATGAGGAGATGGTCAATGGACCCCATCGGTGGGAGTTACGCGGAGAAGAGGCCTTCGACACCTCTCAAGTGCCTGACTACAGCATTCTCAACATCATTCCTCTCCGCGGGCTCCCCCACCAGTCGGTCTTAGCTTCACGCATCCAGGACTGGTGCCTGCCCCTGAGGCCGATGGAGTTCTACAACCGTACTCTGTATGAGTACGCAGAAAATATCACAGTGGAGGTCGAGGATGCCGTTGATTTCGACATGTTCAATGACTTCCAGTATCTGTGGTTTGTCAACCCGACCCTGTACTGTGAGCTGCGGCGATGGAGGATCTTTGACCGTGTGGAGCGGTATCTCACGGTGGAGAAGCGCTCAGTTCTGTACGCTAGGCTGGGGCTGCAATACTGGAGGAATGAAGAGGACTGGGCGAATGAATTCATGGATACATTAACTGACGAGCCAGAGCCTTTGTCCCTTAGGCATGTCCGGCGGCGAGTGCAGAAGATTCTTGATTATCGCCTAAGGACTGGCAGCTCAGGACTCCCGAAGCCAAGGCGTGTCCGAGTGCCCTTTCTCCAGTTCCACCGCACCAGCCGGGGCTTTCAGGTGGTCTACGCTCTCCGAAGGATCCGGATATTGATTGCCCTCCCACCGCTCCTCCTCTACTTTGCCCGTCTGTTCGATATGGCAGCCACTGAGTTGCAAATTGATCATGTGGTGGAGGATCCCTCCCGCAGCAGATGGCTGGTCCCTGCAGTCGCTGGTGCTCCGAATGTTGTGGAGCTGGAGCCCGTTGACTGGGTGGAGGCGGACTTTGCAGAAGAACAAGTCCCACTAGCATCAGCTGAGGTGCTGGTGGAGGAATCAGCTGAAGAGTCAGCGTCAGCAGCAGCAGCAGCACCAGCAGCCGCTGCAGAGAAAGTTGTGGATGGGGCATCTGGCGCTGATATAGTGATGGCTGAAGCCTCATCTGTTGAGCCCCCCACTTCGATGGCCCTGTCAGCAGAGCCTCTTTCCGAAGTCCATCCGCCTGCGCAACTGGTTGCTCTCATTGATGCCAGGATGGACCAGCGCTTTTCTTCCTACCGAGCAGAGATGGCGCAACAAATGGAGGCTTTCACCTCTGGGGTGAACTCCTTTTTGGCGCGGATCCAAGAGGGGGAAAGGGCGCGAGCAGTCGCTGATGAGGAGAGGGCTCGGCTTGCTGCGGAAGAGCGTCGCATTGCTGCTGAGGAGCGCTTGAAGAGGGAACAAGATATGGCGGCTCTTACAGAGATCTTGAGGAATTTAGCAAATCGCAATCAATCACCTGGATCCTCATCTCAGCCATAAGTCTTGTACTCTTCATTTTTTGTGTAAGTAATTTTGTATCAGTTAGACTAGTCAGTTTTTAATCCTGTACTTGTAATTGTAACATCATTAATGGATTGATTACTGACGGGTTGACGACAATTTCTCATTGTCCAACTAATGTCAACTTTTTACTTACCAGCTGAACTTACACATTCAGTGTAATCAGCACCAGCACTCATTTTGATACTTTGTTGATTCTAACCTGGCTCAGAGTTTTACTTCAAAATTTAATCGAGCAATATCTCTCCCAGTTTGAGGGGGAAGATTTTTAGGTTAGAGCTGATGTGAGGAAGTAGTTTCATGGGTTTAGATCTGATAGGTTTATTTGTAAAAACCCAGAAATGCTTTGTAACTTTCCTCATCAGCTGAGTGCTCGCTGGTTAGGCTTTGATCGCACCAAAAAGGGGGAAATTGTTGGGAAATCTGGCTAAGTTTCCCTTCTCCAGCTGATAGCTTAGATCTTAGATTTGGTGATTAAGTGTTTTGGTGGATCAAATCCTAAGTCCAACCAGCGTCAGTTTGTCTCTAGATAGCTCTAGATCTCAAATGTAAAGTCCTGTTTAGGTCTTTTGAGTTGTAAGTCGCAGCTGATCAAGACTCATGCTGGCTACTGTTCACCAGCATGAGATGTGCTTACCAGTTGAGAGAAGTCTCACCAGCAAGCGGCTGACAAAGACTCATGCTGACACTGTTCATCAGCATGGAGTAGAGCTATTGACTGGTTACTGTTCACCAGTTGGGAAGATTTCACCAGCAGGAGGCTGAGAGATCTTACCAGCAGAATATGTGTTCTGGTTGACACTATTCACCAGCGGTGAAGCCAACAGTCACGGGAGATTCCAAGAGATAACATCAGACGAATTGGTAGACCTTGATTGTGCTAAGGAAAGTCACCAGCAGAGACTGCCAGCACAAGATCACCAGTATGATCTACCAGTCGGAGGTTATCAGCAGAATTCAAGATTCGCTCTCCCAGAGTCTTAGAGACAAAAAGAAGATTCGTCGAGGAATTAACTGACAGAGTATGACTTTAAGGAGGATACCTTAAAGTCTATCAGTTCAAGACACCAGTTCCGATTCCTCGTACTGACGAATAGAGTCGTTCTGACACAAAGAGATCTGTGTCAGATAAAGCGATCAAAGGTATGGCGCTTTCCGGAAATTCCTACCTGCCGCCTGCAGAAGGACATGCGAGGACAGAGACTTTTCCGGATGTGTCCAAACGGCTAGTATTTGAATCTGAATCTCACGTCTATAAATACGTGAGATCCAACAGCATTCAATACTCTTGCCCAATCTTAGCCACTCTTGACCTACCGAAAGCTCAAACGCATTCATATCAGCGTATAAGCAATCTTTCGAGGCTTTTCTTAAAGCTACTCCGTGTGTCAATCATTTGAACACGAGACTCCAAGCTTCTAGCTTGTGAGTTATTGATCTCATTTGGTGTTCTTTCTCATTCCGAGGAAGAACATAGCAGCTCTTGAGCCAGCCAGCTCCAGAGTTATTACGGGCAGTTTTGCCACCAGCAAGAGTCAAGTTCTTGGGAGAACTCAACACCCAATCAGTCGGAGGAGGAGGTTGAAGTGACGTGCTCGCACTCCATCCATCTGACAAGAGTTGAAGAAGGACAAGGACCGGGAGCGGTTGATCCAGTGAACTGGTAGACGAGGCATCTACCAGCTGGAAATAGATCGTAGGAAATCTTGTACCGGATTACTCTTTTTAGTGAATTTCCAGTGCTTCGACTGGAGAGTGGACGTAGATCAGTTGATCGAACCACTATAAAATATCCTTGTTATTTACTGCTTTCAGCATTTACTTACTGATTTAAAACCCAGCACCCAAGTGCTGGAGTATAACTGAAACCAGTTTATAACTGTGCAAACTCGACTCTAAAATTAGCTAAGTCCTGAGTCATCAGCTGACCAGCCAGTTGCCAGTCAGCTGAATACTCAGTTGCCAGTTGACTTACTAGCTGACAAGGTCCCAGTCAGCTGTGTAACCAGCAGAGTGCAAGAAACGAACTTACGTATTTTCCGCTGCCAAAGTATACCCTGATATCCGGGACCAACA